>QJPP01000224.1:0-116404 GCA_003996215.1 Jaltomata sinuosa | reverse complement strand
AGTTCCTGTGTACTTTCGTTGATATTCTGTGACTGCTTGCTTCTATTCTGTCTGTTACTACGCTTTTATCTTATATGTGCCCAGTCGGCCTATGATACCTACTGGGTACCTTATGCTTCGCATTTGGTGCTCACCCTACCCCCCTGCATCCTTGGGTGCAGATCCTAGCGTGGGCCATCGCCGTTAGATCGCTGTGATTCGTGCTTGGAGATCTGTTGGGGACTACTTCAGACTGAGGGTAAGCTCTTGGTGATCGGAGCTTAGATTTAGTTTATCTTTTGCTTCATGTACTCTATTACCATTCAGAGACATCTGTATATATCATTTTGAATTATTTGCACTCCATGTATGTAGTTTGGCTCTATACTATGATACTAGGTCTTGGGGTTTGGTTTAGTTTCCGTATATGTATATATATATATATCCCTGTTATCTATTCTCTTCGTCTTGTTCCCTTATTTGTTAGATAGTAGCCTATTACTAACTGTTCTGGGCTACGGGGATTGGTTCACCTACCGGGGGTTGTAGGTGCCATCATGACCGAGAAATCGCGTCGTGACACTACACCCCCTAACTTAGGCATTTGCCTATGTTATCATTCAATTCCCCCCCTCCCAAACTTAGGCTTTAGCCTATGTTTACCTTTCAAGCCATTAGGGAGGACGGGTGCAAAATATAGGTGCCAAAAAGGGTCAAGGTATCAACAAGGTGCCAAAGAAACGTCACAAGCTCAAAAGGTCTTACTAGGATCAATGTAAAAGAAAGTCAATTTGGGTGATGTGGATATTCAAAAAGGGCCTAAGGTCATCTTCCAAGCTCAATGACATCTAGAATTTTGTCTTGAATCACATTTAAGGCAAGTTCTAGATGACACATGCACAAAATAACTAGGTATCGTCTTTTCACACAAGGCATTACACATAAGAATTATCACAATGAGTCTCAAAATCAACTAGGACAAATGAATTTTTACAAGCTATTTTGAGTTCTTTTACACACTTTTTTTGTGAATCGATCAAGCCAAACAAGGTGCGTGCAAGTCATGACAAGAGAATGCTTTACTCAAAAGCATTTTCTCCCGTTCCTTCAATTTTCAAAAACTTCTTGCCAAGAATTTTTTTTGGTGGGCCTATTTTGAGACAAGAAAATCATGGACTCAAATTTAAACTAAAACTTGGCATTTTTCCTTAAGAAAATTGCCTGTCAATCAATCATAGGGAAACACCACCCTGGTTCAACATAAAAATAAACAAAAGAAAAATAAAAGAAAATATTTTGCTCCTCGGGAAAGAACCGTGGTATGAAGAAAACCCTTGGAGTTTATTAACTACTCTACTATTAACAAGGCGACTAAGAATTTAACTAATTTAAGCACCCCTAAAATTAAACAGAACATTGTCCTCAATGACACATGAGTTTAGGAGAAGAAAGTACTCCCTGGGGCAATGTGCGATACACACATGGGCTGGTGCAAAACACCCTAGCATTCTCACAAGCAGGTGAAGAGGTTGGTGCCAGTGGTCTTCCTGTTGTAGTGCGAAAGGGCGTGTCATGCGCTAAATAAGGTGTTCAAAATGCCCTCAGTATTACATGTCGGGCTGGAATTGCTGAGGAACTACCAGTGTTCTAGCCGGTAGTGCAAAATGGCATGTGACGTGCACAATGGATGATCCAGCCCGCACGATGATCACATGTCAGGGTCTTAAAACTTTGTCAATTATTGCTACCGTCCTGTATTTACTATGCAAATTATGGTGCAATACGCACAATGTGATGTGCAATCTCATAGCCGGCATACATGGTATTGACTATCTGAGGGTGAATCTATTATGAAGGGTGTTGGCTTATGCAAAGCGCACTTCTCAAGATGCATTTTTCCTATTTAGTGCCTGAAGTTGCTCGATGCCATGAACCCTCCGACATTCTTCACTTGGTTCCTACCTACAAGCTTTAACAGAAACAACACAAACAAGATAACACCAAAAGATAAAGATGTAAAATAAAGGTAAATACTTGGGTTGCCTATCAAGAAGCACTTGGTTTAACATCACGGCTCGACGATGGTACCTCTCACTCAAGGTTCATCAAGGTAAATTGCTCCTAAGAATGTGACCTCTTCCGGTATGACCAAATACTTCTTGACTTGCTGCTCATTAACTTTAAACATTGAGCCATCTTCACCCTTAAACTCTATTGCTCCATTTGCGAATACTTGAAACACTTTGAAGGGGCCAGACCATTTTGACTGTAATTTCCCCGGAAAAAGTTGGAGCCTAGAGTTGAACAAAAACGCCCAATCTCCTGGAGAGAATTCTTACTTGAGAATTTGTTCATCATGGTAATGTTTCATGTGGGCCTTGTAGAGTGAGGTTCTTTCATAAACTCATATCCAAAAATCATCTAGCTCGTTAAGGTCCTCAACTCTCGCTTGAGCGGCTTTTTCCCAGTCAAAATTTAGTTTTTTCAAAGCCCACGGGGCTTTATGTTCTAGTTCCACTGGGAGATGACATGATTTTCCTGAAGACTATTTTGGTAAGGAGACATTCCGATTGGATTTTTGTAGGCTGTTCTATAGGCCCACAGTGCATCATCCAACTTTTGGGCTGAATCCGTTCAGTTAACATTTACCAATTTTGTAAGAATGGCCTTGATTTCCCTGTTGGCTACTTCAACTTGCCCGCTTATTTTTATGGGTGGTAGAGGGTAGCAACATTATTCTTGACTCCATACTTTTCAAGTAGAGAACTAATAATTTATTGCAAAACTGAGATCCCCCATCACTAATGATGGCACGGGGGGTGCCAAACCGAGAAAATATATGCTTTTTAAGGAAAGATGTGATGCTCTTTCCCTCATTGTTTGGTAGCGCAATAGCTTCTACCCACTTGGAAATGTAGTCGCCAGCTACTAGAATGAAAGTATTCCAACACAAACTCACAAATGGCCCATGAAGTTGATGCCCCACACATCGAATAACACAACTTCAAGGATTGGCATCAATTTGAGTTCATGGCGTCGAGACACACACCCTTAGCATTGACGTTTGTCACATTCCTTCACTAAATTATGGGCATCTTGAAAAGTATCGGCCAATAAAACCCACTTTGTAATACCTTTGATGTTGTTCGCATACCCTCATGGTGACCACCAACGGGTGAAGAATGGCAAGCCTTAAGGATGGGCATCATTTTGATCTTGAGTATGCACCTCCGGATCATGCCATCGGCGCAAACCTGAAAGAGGTAGGGTTCATCCTAGTAAAACATCCAAACATCATGAATGAATTTCTTTTTCTGTTGTGACGTTAAACTGTCCGATAATAAGTCACTTGCTAAGAAGTTCACAATGTCAGCATGGTGTAAGATCATGCGAGGCAGCCAAAATGTGTTCGTCAGGTAACGAATCATTTATCTCAAGTTCCCCTACAGGCCTTCCCTCTTCTTCTAATCTCGATAAATGATCTGCTACTTTAATCTCATATCTCCTTCGATCTTTTACTTCAAAATCAAATTCTTGGAGTAATAAGATCCAACGAATTAGCCGGGTCTTGGCTTCTTTCTTGGGATTCATATGCATGATGACCTTGGTCCCCAAAAGGTATTCCCGGAACTTCTCAAAGACAAAAACCACAGCCATAACTCATGTTCCATTGTGGTGTAGTTCTTTTGGGATGTATTCAGTGTTTTGCTTGCATAATAGATTGGGTGGAAGAGTTTCTCCTTTAGTTGACCAAGTACTGCCCCCAAAGCTACACCATTGGCGTCACACATAAGCTTGAATGGCATTGACAAATCCGGTGCAATAATGATGGAAGTTGATGTCAACTTATATTTCAATGTGAGGAATGTTGTCATGCTACTACTATCAAAGTCAAACTTGGCTTCTTTTTCAAGCAATTTACACAAGGGATAAACCATCTTTGAAAAATCTTTGATGAAGCGCCTATAAAACCCGGAGTGACCTAAGAAACTCCATATCCCTTTCATAGTGTTCAGAGGAGGTAGCTTGGAGATGGCCTCAATTTTTGCTTTGTCAACTTCAAGCCCTTTTTGGATATTATTTCACCCAATACTATTCCCTCTTTCATCATAAAATGGAACTTTTCCCAGTTTAGAACCAAGTTTGTTTCCTCGCATTATTTGAGTACCTCTTCTAAATGCACCATGAAGTCATCAAACTCATCCCCACCTACCGAAAAATCATCCATAAATATCTCCATGGTGTCTTCAACCATGTCGGAGAAGATGGACATCATACATCTTTGAAATGTGGCTGGGGCATTGCACAAACCAAAAGGCATCCTTTTAAATGCGAAATTCCACTAGGGACATGTGAAAGTTTTCTTCTCCTGGTCTTCTGGAGCAATCGAGATCTGATTGTATTCGGAATATCCATCAAGAAAACAATAGAAGCCACGACCTGCCAATCTATCAAGAATTTGGTCCATCAAAGGGACGGGGAAATGATCCTTTTTGGTCCAAGAATTCAACTTTTTGTAGCCCATGCATACTCTCCATCTGGTTACTGGTCTCAAGGCTATCATCTCCTCTTTTTTGTTAGGTAGAACAGTAATTCCCCCCTTTTTTGGTGCACATTGAACTAGGATGACCCAGGTACTGTCAGAAATTGGGAAGACAACTCCTGCAATCTAACCACTTTATTATTTTCTTTTTGACCACCTCTTGCATAGGCGGATTTAGCCTTCTTTGATGTTCAATTGACGGTGTGCATTCTTCTTGAAGATTGATTTTGTGCGTGTATATTCCTGAGGGTAAGCCAATTATGTCTGCAATAGTCCAACAAGGGCCCGAATAAGCCTTTTCAAGACCTTGAGTAATGCCTCCACTTGTTTTTCACTCAATTTATTAGAGATGATCACTGGCAATGTCTCATTGGCACCCAAATAATCATACTTCAAATGTGATGGCAAATGCTTCAACTTCAACACTGGGGGTTCGATAATGGAAGGCTCGTAAAAAGGAGTTTGTCGGTTCTTCAAGTCAAGGTCAAGCTTCTTTGGATGATAGGAGTAGGACCCCATTCCTACTAATGCACAACATAGTTCATCCTACACCTCCATTCCCTCACAATCATAATTTAATAGAACGGCTTCCAATGCTTCATCCACGAACCCTTCTTTCACATATAATTCAATGCACTCCTCGATTTTGTTAATTGCAAATGCCATCTAGAGGTCATTTGGTGATTTCATAGACCAACATACATCAAAGGTTGCCTTTTTCTCATTCACGGAGAATTTAAATTCCCCTAATTTCATTTCATTCAATGTGCGCCCCATTTTTAGACTTGGCTATCCTAGAAACAATTGGTATTTCAAAGCCCCATGTGCAGTCAAGTATAACAAAATCTATAGAGTAGACAAGCCGACCCACTTTCACCAAAATGTCATACCCAATTCCCATGGGACATTTCATCAACCGATCTGCCATGAGCAATTTGATATTTATAATGGTGGGTTGGCCAAACTCCAATCATCTAAAGGTGGTTAGAGACATTAAGTTCACACTTGAATTTTCATCACACACCAATTTTGTTGATCTATGCACCCCATTCGCATCACAAAAGATGTACACACCTAGAGTCACCTCCTCATTGCCCGATAATATTGCACTACTTTGAGGGGATAAATGAACGACCCCATAATCTACAAATCTATTCGTAGTGCATATTTCTTTCACAAACTTGGCATACTTGGGCATTTTATTGAAAGCATCACTCGATGGAACATTGGCGATGATTTTCCTCAACATAGACTCAAATCCTCCTTGTTTTTCATTTCCTTTCTCTTGCAATAGTCGTTGAGGGAAAGAATGTGGACATTTAGGAAAGGGCTTGCAAACCTTGGGCACCTTGAGCCGATGATCTAGAGTTTTTGGTAAACCATTTCCCAAAGTCCTCTTGTTTCTAGACTTACTCGCATTTGGCTTTGCAATCTCCATGGGGTCGGTTAGGTTTCTCACTTCATCTATTTCTTCATCTTTCTTCAATTGCTTAGATTTGAATTGGGAAGTGAGACATAGCATTCTTTCTTTGAGCTGTTTGATGGCAACGGAGTGTGAGTGCACAGTTTGAGCCAGACTCCCAAGATCATATCTCAACTCACTGACGCCTTTGTCAGTGGACTCCACTTACTCTAGCACTTTCACAAGCATATTTTCAACCTACGAGCCATCATTCTTCACGTTCTAACCTTGATTCCCATGATATTGTCTCCCCAAACTTGGGCTTGCTTCTTGGAGACTTTCATGGGAACCCATCTCATGGTTTTATACCAATGCTTCTTCTCTATTTTCACTAGGACAATCCACATCTTCTACTAAGTTCACAGACCCAACAACACCAATGGTATTAACCATCTTAAATGTATGGCTTCTTACACTCAAGGCCATGAATTCAAGAAGTTTTTTAGCAAGTGATAGCTCTCTATCCCTTCTGGCACCATTCCTCCTCCATTCATCAAATAATTTAGCGGAGGTCGCACCCATTACTCCCTTGACTCCCCACATATTTCACTTATGGTCTACTATAGTCACCCTCTCAAGTGAAAATGGGCCGAGTAAGAAGTATTTGACAATGATGTTTGAGGGATTTTTGTATAGGACCTGTTCAAATAGTCAAAAACAACAAAACAACGTAAAAACTCACAAAAACTCACAAAGTGATTTCAAAGGTCAATCTAATGGCCACACAAAAACCATTCCCTGGCAACGATGCCATTTTTTATAATGCTCAAGTAACACTCTCCATGCGGAGATGATAGCGATCATCAGAGAAAAACAAAATTTATATTCCCAACAAGTGTCAGAGTCGATCCAGTAGAGAATAGTAGAGTCGCTTATAAGATTATCATTTATCAATCACCAATAGAGTCAATGTTCAAATAGCAATAAAAAGTAAATTGGGGGGAAAACAGGGAATCGAGAAATCTATCACAATTGCAATTCCAAAAAGTAAGCAAATTAAATAATGGATTTATAGTCAAGAGAGAGGACGACTAGGGGTATGTTTCCGATGGGAGTTAAACATGGGTTAAGGTACTTGCTTAATTATGCAAATGCTTAATAAATAATATGGGTAGCACTGGTTTTAGATATGTTTTTCAATCTCTCGATCTTCCAAACATATTTCCTATGGTATCTATTCAAGCACCATTGGTTCATCATAAAACAATCAATACAAGCTTGAGAAAGTCATACTATTTCTAGCTTAAACTCATAAATGGGTATTTTCCGGCAATGAAGTTATTTCTAGCCTCAATCTAGGTGGAAATCCCAAGTACCCACTATTGAATTCTTATTTGAAATCATGAACTTCTATTTCAAGCAAGAACACAACCAAGTAAGTTCAATCAATGTTTCCAACCATAAATTTTAGAGTTAAAATATGGAAATTCAATAGACCCATATCAATTTAGCAATTATAAGCACAATTAAATAAGATCCATACCTAAATTCAAATACCCATCATCAACACACCCCTAGAAAATGAATTAGCCACTCATGTTAAGGAAAGAAGAGATTACATCAATTGGGTAATCCAAATTTCCATTCATTGTAAGCTAATATCAAATATCTAAGCTCAATTTGTACAATAATGGTCGATTCACAAGGTTGAAGAAGAGAAATAACAAGTACACCTCTCTCCTCCTTGGGAACCTCTCTCACTGGAAAAGTCTTAAATAATGTGTAAAAAGTGTTCCAAAACTGAAAAAACTATTGAGTACAATGACCAAATTGGATTTTAGAAGGTTCCTAAATCATTACATAAAATTTGATAAAAATGCCCTTTGGGAGACATGCGATGCAACGTGCAACGCGATGTGCAGTTGCACAGGCCATTGTGCATATCACACGGCTCCACTCCAGTGAACCAGTGACCTCAGTTGACTTCAGGTGCTGTGAAAATGGAAGGTGCGGTCTGTACTAGCCATTGTGCGTGTCACACGATGGTTGCACCTCTCGGAAGAATCTTCATCTTTTTTGATCATCTTCACACTTCAACTCCTTTTTAGCTCTTTTGGGTCCAATTTCGTGTTTTCTACTTTTGACCAAGAGTACCTACATTTATATCAATAAAGTCCATAAGAACCTCTAAATCTCATCAAAATATGACAATAATTCATGATTAAAGGCTCAATAAATTGGTAGATTCCTAACTTATCAACTATTTAAAGAAACTGGAGAGGGTCAGACAAGTTGGGTAGGCTATGGTGTTAGCTAACAAGTCCTGAAATAAGGGTAATTTAAGTGGTTCTTACTCCAGGGGTCCTAGTCAGCAGGTCTATTTGGATCGCCCTATTCAGTCAGCCCTGCCATCTTCTATAGGTGGTCGTTCATGGGTCAATCAATAATTTTCAGCTCCTAAAGGCCAAGGGGCTTCTTATACTTCTTCCAACAAGCCCTCTCTTGATTGTGGATATTATCATTATGGTGATCAGGGTCATTTCAAGAGGGAAGGCCCTATCAAACAGTCAGGAAATCAAGTGCAACAATAAACTAAGGCTGTAGTTCCAGCAAGTGGAGCTGGCCATGGCAGGGGGAACCTTTAGGGTAGGCGAGGGAAATTTTAGGGAGGTCGTAGAAATAGAAAGAATGTTAATTCGGGAATGGGAGTGGCGCAACCAGTAAGAGAGGTTTCCCAGATTGATGACAGAGCCCATTGTTATGCCTTTCCGAGGAAATCTGAGGCTGAAGCATTAGATGTTGTGATAACAGGTACAATTCTAGTCAGTGACCAGATGGCTTATGTTTTATTTGATCCGAGTTTCACATATTCATATGTATCTGTTAAATTTACCTTGGGTATAGATTTGATTTGTGATGTTCTTGATTACCCTATTCATATTTCTACCCCGATTAGGAAGTCTATGGTAGTGACCCATGTGTATCATACTTTCTCTGTGGTGTTTTTAGGTTTTCATACATGGGTAGATTTAGCTATTCTGGATATGCTAGATTTTGATATTATTTTGGGTATGACTTGGCTATCTCTCTATCATGATGTGTTAAACTGTAATTCTAAGATAGTAACTCCAGAGATATTGGGTAGGGATAGACTAGAGTGGGAAGGTGTGTACAGGCCTAAGCCAGAAAAGATTATATCCTTTGTTCAGGCAAGGAAGCTAGTGGGGAAAGGTTGTTCAGCCTTCTTGGCTCACTTTTGGGATGTTAGTATGGAGTCTCCTTCCATTGAATCTGTCCCAGTGGTTTCTGAATTTTAGGAGGTATTCTCAATGGATTTGCCTGCCATGCCTTCAGACAGGGACATTGACTTCTGTATAGATTTGGAGTCGGGCACTCGCCCAATCCTATTCCTCCTTATCATATGGTTCCGGCAGAGTTGAGGGAACTTAAAACTCAACTTCAGGAACTTCTAGATAAGGGATTTATTCATCTCAGTGCTTCACCTTGGGGTGCTCCGGTGTTATTTGTGAAAAAGAAGGATGGTAGTGTGAGGATGTGTATAGAATACAAGCTATTGAACAAGGTTATCATTCGAAATAAGTATCATTTACCCCGCATAAATGACCTTTTTGATCAGTTACAGCGTGCTTTGGTGTTTTCTAAATTGACTTGAGGTCAAGGCATCATCAGCTAAAGATTAGGCCTGAGGATATACTTAAGACATTGTTCTGGACTAGGTATGGGCACTATAAGTTCCTGATAATGTCATTTGGGATGAACAATGCACCAGCAACATTTATGAGTTTGATGAATGGTGTCTTCAAGTCGTTCCTTGACTCCTTTGTGATTATGTTTATAGATAATATTCTAATTTACTACAAGAGTAAGGAGGAGCATACAAAGCATCTTCGCATTGTTTTAGGGATATTGAGGAACAAGAAATTGTATGCCATGTTTTCAAAGTGTGAATTTTGGTTGTCTTCTATTGCTTTCTTAGGGCATGTGGTTTCTGAAAAAGGGGCGATGGTGTACCCCTAAAAGATTGAGGCAGTTAAGAGTTGGGTTCGGCCTAGCTTTATGACTGAGGTTAGGAGTTTTGTGGGTCTTGTGGCTATTATCGTAGGTTTGTCAAGAACTTTACTTATATTGCTACTCACTTGACAAGATTGACTTAGAAGGAGGTACCTTTTGTTTGGTCTGATAAGTGTGAGGAGAGCTTCCAAAAGCTCAAGACACTTTTGACTACAGCTCCCATCCTATCATTGTCGGTTGAAGGTAAGGATTTCATTGTGTTTTGTGATGCTTCACATTTGGGTTCGGGTGTTGTGTTGAAGCAGGACAGGAATGATATAGCATATGTTTTAAGGTAATTGAAGCCCCATGAGAAGAATTACCCAACCTATAATTTGGAGTTGGCAGTGGTGGTCTTTGCACTCAAGATTTGCAGACATTACCTCTATGGTGTGAAGTGTGAAGTGTTCACAGACCATCACAGCCTACAACATGTATTTACACTAAAGGATTTGAATTTGAGATAGAGGAGGTGGATAGAACTATTGAGATTATGATGTGGCTATCCAGTTTCATCCGGGTAAGGCCAATGTGGTGGAAGATGCATTGAGCCGGAAAATGGTTAGCATGGGTAGTTTGGCTTATTAGGGAGTTCCCAAGAGACCCTTGGCTAAGGAGATTTGGACTCAAGAATCCAAGTTCATGCAGTTGGACATTTCAGAAAAGGGTGGAGTGTTGGCCAGCATTGAGGTTAAATCCACATTTCTAGAGGAAATCAAAGCCAAACAGTTTTAAGATCTGCATTTAAACAAGCTTCAGAACAAGGTGATGTCTGGGAGGCTCGGGATGCCACACTAGATGCTGGTGGGGTGTTATGCTTTAGAGGGCAGATTTGCGTCCCATGGGTTGATGACTTGATATAGAATGTGTTTATAGAGGCTCATATTCAAGGTACTTCATTCATCCGGGCGTAACCAAAATGTATCGGGACTTGAGGCAACTTTATTAGGTCCCTGGGATTAAGAGGGACATAGCTTAATATCTATCTAAGTGTTAAAATTGTCAGCAGGTGAAATATGAGCATAAGAGACCTGCAGGATTGCTTCAAAGGATGCCCATTCATGAGTGGAAGTGGGAAAGGATAGCCATGGACTTCGTGGTGGGTCTTCCTAAGACCTTGGGAAAGTATGACTCCATTTGGGTCATCGTGGACAGACTGACCAAGTCAGCTCATTTCATTTCGGTCAGGGTGGATTATAATTCTCAGCAGTGAGCCAAGATTTACGTCAAAGAGATAGTGAGATTGCATGGGGCACCACTCTCTATCATTTCAGATAGAGGTACGCAGTTTACTTCCAAGTTCTGGGGAAGTTACATGAAGAGTTGGGCACTCAACCCACTTTTAGCACAACTTTTCATCCTCAGACGGATGGTCAGTCAGAGAGGATGATTTGGGTGTTGGAGGACATGCTGAGAGCTTGTGTGATTTATTTTAGGGGCCGTTGGGATCAGTTTTAACCATTGTGTGAATTCCCATACAACAACGACTATCACTCCACTATTGGCATGGCACCATTCGAAGCACTTTATGGGAGGGGATGTAGATCACCCATAGGGTGGTTCGAGGCAGGCGATGTGAAACCTTTGGGCGTTGACTTGGTAATGAAAGTTTAGGAAAAGGGGACAGGTATTCAAACTAAATTGCTGGCAGCCCAGAGCAGGACAAAAAAGTATGTGGATTGCAAGGTAAGGGACATAGCACTTCAGGTTGGTGAACAGGTTCTATTGAAGGTATCACCAATGAAAGGGATAATGTGGTTTGGCAAGAGGTGCAAGCTTAGCCCTCGGTATATCGGTCCATTTGAGGTTCTCAAGATTGTAGGGCTGGTAGCTTACAAGTTAGCATTGCTACCTAGTTTGTCCAGAGTCCATTCAGTTTTCCATGCATCTATGTTGAAGCAATACCATGGGGATGGGGAGTACATTATTAAATAGTTTTTGGTCTTGTTAGACAAGGACCTTCAGTACGAGAAGAATTCGGTTGCTATTCTTGATTGTGATGTCCAGAAATTGTGGATGAAGGAAATCATAATGATAAAGGTTCAATGAAAGCATCATCTGGTTGAGAAAGACACTTGGGAAACTAAAAAGGACATGCGAGACAAGTACCCTCACTTTTTTGAGGATTCAGGTACTATCTTTTTCTCTTTTTATCTCATCTTTTTCATGTTTGATCATTTGGGGATAAACGATGGATAAATTAGTATCTATTGTAATGACCTATTCCATCATTATGGATGAACTATTCGTGCAAAGAAATGGGTTAGAAAACTTTTGAGATAGGGAGTTTGAAATTTTGGGCTAGGCCAGTCTCGGATGATTTCTGAGTGAGGTAAGGTCTAGGGAAATTCGGAAAATGATTAGGTAAAATGTCTAAGGTTGAGCTAGATTTCCTTTTAGCTAAGACATTAAGGATTTCGTATGACTTTTTGGAAATGAATTCGGGTGAGTAAAACTATCGATATCAAACTTGACGTGAAAGGGTTAGTATGGAATTTCAAGGTTTGATAATATGTCATAAAATGGACAAAACTAGGAGGATTCCAAAGGTTCTGTCTTGTGTCAACCACTATAGAAGGTGACACACTGCTACGGCAATGGCCGCTATGATGGAGAAATTCCCGCTATAGCAAAAATCAAGGTGGTCAACCCTACTATAGCGGGTGGCTTTTGCTATGGCAGTGCCTCTATAGTGGAGTAGGACCACTATAGCATAATAAGTCACAGTAAATGCAGAAACATTCCCAAAAACATTCAAAGATTCTCAAAAATGTTTTGGGGAAGGGCAGAGGCGATTTGGGCAATTTTCCTCCAGATTTTCATCAAGTTTCATCATAAAGGTAAGCAAATTGTTTCCCTAACTTAGTACTTTGATTCCTACACCTTAGAATTGCTAGTTACGGGTAGTAGGAATAGTTTGGCTTGACCTAAAGTGGAAAATCTGGTGTAATAAGGAATGCGGGTATAGAAAACCTAGGAGTTTGTGTATAAACTATGTAATTCTTGTTTTAATATCGTAGTTTGCTAATGTGACCATGAAATTGGTAGTTTTAGGCAAATTATGGTTGGGAAGGCCCTAGGTTGGTTTGAATGATCATGGGTTTGGCCCGGGAATTAGGATTTGGATATAATTTGGGGATATTTAGGCCACATTGATTTATTTTAGTGTTATGTGATTGTTTAGACCAAGGGCAAGCAAAAGCTTCGAGAAATTAGAAGGCTCTGGTCCAGTAGAGCTTTTAGGCTAATTCGAGGTAGGTGATGGTTGATTTCTTTCAATTTATGATATGTGTGCATAGTTAAATATTGCTTTAGTATTGTCTGTACATTACATGGTTTAGGAAATAAAACTGTCTTAATTACTTGTTGGTTGTACAAGTGTGGTTGTGTTCATTATTGTTGATTGTTGGATTAACTGTGACATTTTGTTGGCTCGAGTACCACGCCTAGTATAATATATTAGTTGGTCAGGTACCACACCTGGTACGGGATACTTATTGGTTGGCTTGGGTATCACACCTAGTACAAGTTCTAATATGGTTGGCTCGGGTACCACTCCTGGTACATATTTGGTTATGATTCTGTGTTTGGTCCCATAAGTGGACTAGGTTATTTCTTATGATATAATTATTGCTTATTGGTCCATGAGTGACTGGGTGACTGTGTTTAATTGCTGGATTGGTTCTTGTGTAAATTGGGATTGCATGCTGAACATTGTAGATGTTGTCCTAGGGATTCTTGGATGGTCCGGGTTACTTGAAATAAGGTGGTTTTGTATACATTGTGTTGTCGTGGAGTTTGACATGTTTCATGTGGTTGTTAAGTCTGGTTGATGGCTGCGAGTCTGGGTTTGTTTGCTGACTTGTTTATACATGTTTTGTCCTGATTTACTAAGTTGTAGTTAAGTGTTCATATTTTATTTATTGGAGCTGGTCGATGATCCTACCAGTACATGGTTTTTTTGTGTACTAATACTGCACTTGCTCTTATTTTGCTGAGTACATGGCATATTCATGTGGTTGTTGCGCGACCTCAACTATTATACGAGCGCTTTTTGAATCTAAGGGTGAGCTACTTTTTATGGGCTACCATGGATTTGCCATTCCTTTCTAATCCATTGTTTGGACTCAGACTATCTATATTTTGGGGTAACATCCCCGTACTCTAGACTTGTTAGATATTTTGGTACACGACTTTTAGATTCTAGGAGTTATTTTTGCAAAATGTCTTGTTAATTAGTTATGGATATGAATTCTTAGTTTAATTAATGCCATTTGGTTTTTTAGCTGCTTAGATTTTGACAAGTGTTGGTTAGTTACTTGGTTCACTCACCGGGGTTTTTGGGTGGGTGCCACTCGCGGCGATTTAGGTCGTGACAAACACCAATTAAAACATAACCTACCCCAACCGAACAACTTGAACACACAAGCTACTTTGCATGACCTTTCCTTTTCCTCAAATCCTTGAAACGCTCAAAGTCCAAAAATAACCAATGCAAGAGTGTTTAATCATCTACTCTTCAAATACTAACTTTGGGAATTCAAAACCACCTAATTCTACTCCTTTTCAAGATTTAAACTATTACCCAGGGGTTAATTCATCATAGTCTAGTTTCCCAATGATTACATCATCCTAAATCATGGAGTTTCTACCCTATTAACCCTTTTAAAGAAGTTTTTATGCTAAAGGTATCATCTTTATTAGACTCTAAGTCCTAAAACACTACAATAATATATTAGAACATCAAATTCCACCCTAATAAGTATTAATTAACAACTTTGAAGCATAAGAAACAATAATTATATCCCGCCTTTATTTTCTCATAGTTTTCATCAATTCTAGGGTTCTCACCCAGAATCTACCATTAAAGTCACTCCCATCAATGCTAGGGTGTTAGATAATTACTAGATGAAAGAGTTGACGGGTTGAACTTACCTCGAAGATGAAATCTATACTAGCCTTGGGGAATTCCCCTCACAGGTGTCTGGAATGATTTTTAAAGTTATGAGAGTGAGAAACTAAAAATAACTAACTTAAAGGCTGATTTTGTCTCTCATCAATCACAGCAGCGGTTGATATTTTTGCTATGGCAGTCTTGCTATGGCAAACAATGCCTCGTAGTCTTCAACATTTTCACTATGGAAGTCTTTCTATGGCAACCAATACCTCACTATTGTGAGACCTGACTTTGTCGCTAACACTCATTATGGCAGAACTCTAACTGCTACGATTGTCTCACTGTAGCTGAAAACTCATTGCTATAATGGTCAATATTTTCACTATAGCGATCTTGCTATGGTGATCAATGCCTCGTAGATGTTGACATTTTCACTATGGTAGTCTCGCTATGACGACCAATGCCTCTCTATGGCAATACCTGACTTTATTGCTAACACTCGCTACGACAAAACTTTGACTCCTATGAAGATCTCGCTGCAGTGGAAAACTCACCACTGCAGTGGTGCCTTGTTAATTAGAATCTTAATAAAACTGTATCAAGTTTTATTTCACAACATAAATATTATTTCAAGACACAACAACACAAAGTAGATATGCAAACCACTGAAAAAACCTGCTACAAACTCACTCGTAGTCTCAGAATTTTCTGCAGATATTTAGTTCACTAGGTCTCCATCCAAAGGAACACAATACATCATAATAATGCATAAATCATCAGGATTACATAAATATTTCAGTTTTAAAATCTTCCCATCTTTGAGGCCTATTAGCTCAATTTTACTATGGGGACTCTAATAAGGATACCATGACCCTAATAACCCCATACCAATCAGACATGTCATTACAGAAGATGTCTCCCTCTATTTTCTTCAGTTCTAGGCTCAAGTAATATGACATGATTTCTATATTCATCAAGCAAAATATCTTTATTAATATTAATTTTAATGTAATGAACATATTTATGAGGACAACGAGTAAATTTATTATTTTGAAAATACTTGTCCATGCAATTATTTTACACTCATGAAGCTTACTTTATCCATATAAAGCTTTTTTTGGCTTTAATATTTTATCTTCATCACTTTTTACCATAAAGCCTAATAATTTCTCAACATAGACTTTCTATTCAATATATCCATTCTAGAATGCTGACTTGACATCTAATTGATGTACTTTTTACTTTTTACTTTATCTATATCATCACAGAGATTAACAAACAAATAATCTTTATGTAGAAAATAGGCACATAAAATTTTTCATAGTCAATTTAATGCCTTTTCTTGTAGTCTTTAACCACAAGGCTTGTCTTGAATCTCTACACCTCTCTCTAACCATTTATTTTGCCTTGTATATCTATATGACTTCGATGACCCCTGAAAAGAGTTGATAACTCCCAAGTTTTATTCTTATCTACTGACTTGATCTCTTTCTTCATAGATTGTCTTCACCTTTTATCTGTAACAGCTTCATTTTGGTTCACTATGAGGAAAAAGATAATACAAAAAATTAAAATTGGTAATTTCTTATAAATAATCATAGAGTCCTTAAGTAATCTTCATTTTGTGGCCTTTCACTAAAACCTTTTGAGAAGAGGGAGATGCAATATATATTTTTTAGAGAAAGAGGTGGGGTTGCATTTTATGTAGGTGTCATTGGTTCATGTTTTTTGTCATCTCTTTCCTGAGCCTTCCACATATATGTCGCTTTTTTTTATCAAATTCAACATCACGACTCACTATCACTTTATTGTTGCTTTAGTGTAATGACCCTCCCAGTCGTTATGGAATGGTAGGGTCTAAGTACCCTATTAGAGCTTCCCCTAGTGAGTTGAGTTAATAAAATCTCACGGTGGGGTGATTTAAGCCTGAAAGCGTGTATTGTGTCTAGTTGTAGTAAATTATGATTTGTGAAATTGTATTTTGTGCTATCATGATACGTTAGGAGGTGAACTAGTAATCTGGACCTTCGTAGAAAATTTTAGATCTGTGAATAAATTCATAGCATGTGTTTATAGTGACTACTGCCATGGGGTAGTTTCATGATGTTATAGTTTTGTGATGTCTGAAGTTCAAAAACTGTGTTGTGAAATGAAGCTGTTGAACAGAGTTTTCAAGCTACTGGTTTAGTGACCGCTATAATAGAAAGATTTATGCTACAGTGAGACTGTTGTAGCAGCTGGAGTCCTGCCATAGCAGAACTCGATGAGTCACCAAAGCTCGCCATAACGAGCCTACTATTGCCACAAAGGTCTTGTCGTAGCAAGAAAATGCCACTGTAGTGAAAATGGGGCAGTAAAATACCTGTTTAAGTCAGTATTTTGAGTTTTATTTTATAAACTCCAAAACCTCATTCCAAAGCTCCTGAAGGCAATTTTCCCAAGGATAGGGTAATCTTCTTTGATAGAGGTAAGTTATTCCATCAACTTCTTCTCTTAGCAATCCATCGACATTGTAAAATCATTGGGGTGATTATGATGGTCGAAATTATGGGTTAGAATCCTAGGTCTATAAAATTATGGGAAAGCCTATAGGTAGATGAAATAATCATCTAGAATGCTTCGAGGGTGTAGATAAACACTTCCTAGCATATAATTGTTATTCTAAAACATGAATAGTGATGAATGTGAACCTTGAGTTTCATAAAAATGTTACCTTTAGCACAAAAATGGCTTAAAAGAGAGGAATTGGAGTAGAAACTCCATGGATGATTATAATGTGAATAATGTGAGACTAGTTAATGAGTAATTGACTCTTGAAAAATGCTACAGACATCGAATAAGGGTAGAGTTAGTGGGTTTGAATTTACAAGACTTGAATTTGAAAGAGTAGATGATTAATTACTCTCAATATTGTTTGATTCTAGACTTTGAACTTTCTGAGGCATTGAGGAAAGGCAAGGCTCTTGCAAAGTAACTTGTTGATTCAGAATTCTTCGGTTGAGGTAGGTTATAATTTAACATGGAGTTAGACTTAATATAATCTCTTATATGTATTTTTGATTGATATCTTGTTTGTTGGTTTTCAAACGTAGTTGTTATTGATATTGTTGGCTTGACATTGCTTGCATGAATAAGATTAATTATTGAGGCCTGTCCTTAAAGACTTATAATTATAAAGTGTACCTATTATTGATTGTGTACTTGTGACATTATCCTGAGAGATGATTAAAATGAGAACATACTAAGTAGTGATGAAAGTAAGAAAGAATATATATATATACTATTCTGTTGTTAAGTGGCTCGAGTCTGATGTAAGATTACGGATGAACATTTATATAATGGAGCGGATACCACGCTGGTATAATACATGAACCCTAGGTTGTCCTCTGCAAGTCATGCCTAGTTGGGTAGAAAAAGACCCTTTAGTATGTATGTACAGATTGAGTGATTATTATGAGAGTGATGAGGTACAGAGACTATATGTCTGAGAGATTACTATGGGCATGAACCCATGTGTGATGTGACTGCATTATATTTGCAGGGTTACTTGATGACTTTTATGTCTGTTTGGTGACTTATATGTCTTTTACTCATTGACATTGATATATCTAGACTTGGTGATTTATCTGGTTGATGCAACTACCTGGTTTGGTGACTCTTTAATTAACTGATTATTTGATTGTGTTGTTGTACATGCTATACATTTTATTATTTTTGACATATATATGCTACTATTTTGAGTCGACCTATAATATTTATCAGTACATAGTATTTGTATTGATGTTGTTCATGTACTTTTTTTTCTTAGTGCAGACTGTGTTAAGGAAGCTTCAATAAAATCTCGCATCTAGTGTTACCGATTGATCGGTTTGAGGGTGAGCTACTTTTGTTCATGGCTTCCATGGATCATTCTTAGTTCACACATATCTTCTATTTTAGACATTGCTATTTATTAGTATTTTTAAATTATTCTTAGACATTATTTAGTTGGCGTCCTGTACGATTACTTTTGGATTTTGGGGATGTAGTTGTTAGAATTGTGCACTTTGTTTAATTTAGTTTTTGAGATTTTATTTTTATGCCTTGAAATTTTTTATTATTGCTAGATAAACTGGTTAAGGCTTGGGTTAGATTGTAACACTTGATTCACATACTGAGGGCTTAGTGTGAGTGTCACTCACACCCATTTGGGTCGTGACATTAGGTCGTATAACTTGTATCCTTTTGAACTTGTGTCATAGGAAATAAATACATGTTTGACACTTTGATCATCAAATTTTATTCTCCCTTGATTTGGCACATGAGCATAGCTATGCTCCAAAAGAATTTCAAGTGCTTGTCACTTAATTTTTTTTTGTTCCATGCATTTTGAGACATTTGATCTGTAGTATTTCTTGTTGGAGATCTTTTTCTCAAATATGTTGCACAACAAACAGTCTCGACCCAAAATTTCTTTGAATTATTTTAACTTTTAGCATACATATCTACATACCAGGAATTATTTTATTATTCTTCTCTGCAACTCTATTTTATTGTGGTGAGTAAGGTATCATTAGAGAGAGACGAATTTCATGAAATTAATAAAAGCCATTGAATTCTTTTAAAGTGAATTTACCTCATCTATCAAAATCTTTATTTCATAGTCGCTCTCTTTTTTATAAGTGCTTTGAAATTTAAAAATGTAAAAAAGCTTCTGATTTTTGCTTCAAGAAATATACCAAAGTCTTTCTACTAAAATCATCAACAAATTGAAATGAGTATTTACTTTTACTAAAAAAAAGTGGACTAATTGACCTGCACACATCAACATGAATAAGCTGAAGTAGCTTGATTTCTCTTAATGTGGCCTCTTCGAAAAACTCCTCCTTTCAGGCTTTTTAAGAAGACAAGCTTCACACAACTAATTGAGATGGTTGATTGGAGGAATCTAGTGTACCATGTTATTTTGTCTCATTTATTTAAGTTCTTTAAAACTTAAATGTATAAATTACGTGTGCCAACATCATAATTCATCTTGCACATTAGCCTTCAAATACTTTACATAAATAATCTTAAGATTCAAGAAAAATATTGTATGATTTATCACATGCACTTTAGGAATTAAACTGTCATTTAAATTTCTAAGTCAAAGATGATTTTTCATATGAATATCATATTCCTTTTCTAGTAGTTGGGCCAAACTATTTTAAATTTTGTTACATGGTATATCATTAATTAATTTATGGCCAACGTTTTTTTATAAGATATTAGAATCTATATAACCCATTAATTTGAATCTTTGAGGTGTCTCTAAAAGACATATTACATCTCACCATTTTATTGATATATAGAAAGTTTTCTTCATTCACACATGTAATTTCTTGCTCCATTATCCATATACCACAAGCAACAATCATCCTTCTCTTTTTCCTTGAGCACCAACAATAATGTTGACCCATCTCATTTTTTCTTATCATCAACAATGTTAGCTTTCTCTTCAATATAGCTACATTACTCTCAAGAGTAATTGATAAGTCGATAATCTACCAATTTATTGAGACTTTACTCATGAATTATTACTATGTTTTGATGAGATTAAGAGGTTGTTATGGCCTTTATTGATGTCTATGCAGGTACTTGTGATCAAAGATAGAAAACAAGGAAATAAACCTAAAAAGAGTCATAAAGGAGTGAAGTGTGAAGTGAGCAAATAAGACAAAGATTCTGCTGAGAGATGTGACGCTCGTGCGATATGAACTTGCCTTGGTGCAGAATGCACCTTCCACGGCATGGAGTCCAGAAGTTACTGAAGGATCTGTTAAGGGGTGTGGTCGCTATGCGGCGCCGCACACTACCTGGTGCGAACCGCACCCCACTTTGCATGAAGCTCCCAAGTCGGCTTGAGCCACTAGATCACTGAAGAAGGTGTGCAACGCGCACATACTAATGTGTGAACTACACGTCGTGCTGCACACCACTCAAAGGGAATTTTGTCCAAATTTATATGGCATTTTGGGAATGCTTATAAACCCATTTTAGGAACAATTGTCAATAGTTCAAATAGTTTTGAAGTTTTTGAACAATTTTTCTTAGGTTTGTGAATAAGTTTTCCCTTCTAAGAACAAGAAGAGGGTTTCTCTCAATTCCTTCTTCCCAATTCTTAGAACCGCCATTTGTATACAAATTGAGCTTTGATATTGAAAAATTTATCTTGAATGAAAGGAAAATTAAATTACCCATTTGGTATACCTCTTTTCTTAAGCAGGAGTAGTTAAACCTCTTATCTAGGGATGTGTTAATGATGGCTACTTGATAAATGGGTGTAAGTGTTGCTAATTCTTGATTATAAATGCATATTTTACATGGGTCTAGTGATTTCACCATATTTTAACTCTAAAATTTGTGGTTGCAAATATTGATTTTCCTAGCTTGGTTATATTGTTGCTTGAAAGAGTATTTCATAACTTTTGATGTGAAATTGCTAGTGGAAACTTGAGCTTCCATTTAGATTGAGGCTAGATTTAGCTTTTATCGACGGAATCAACTACTTAAGGGTCTAAAGCTAGAAATAGTATGACCTCTCCAAGCATATCTTGGTTGTTTTATTGCCTAATCAAAAGTACTTTAGCTAAGACTATTGGATATATGGTTGTTAATCAAGAAATAAATAACCATACTTAAAACCAAGGTTACCCATGTCGTTAAGCATGAATTTTCATGAATAAGCAATCATCCTATTCAATGTTCTAGTCCCATTTGACATACATCCCTAGTCGTCCTCTCTATTATCTATACCCTATTTTACTTTATTGCTTTATTTTGTTGAATTGTAAAATAGTGACAGATTCTCAATTCCCCCCATTTTTATATATTAGTCACTCTCGTTGTGAACTCTATTTTATAATCACTTAGGCTAAGCTCTAAATTCTCTGTGGGATCGACCTCGACATTCATTCAAAACTATAAATGTGTTTTACTCTAATGATCACCGATACCTCCTAATAGAAGAGTATGCTTGAGCATTATCTAAAATGGCACTGTTACCGAGGAATTAAGTTGATTAGCCTTTTTTATTATAAATTTGAAATCACCTTGAGAGTGTTTGTTTCTTTTTACTTTGTTTGTGTTTGTATTGTGATTAAGCAGGCTAGTCCATGAGCGAGGTAAGGTACAACGATAGTGTCAATGGAGGCTACATGGATGTAGAAGCTGTTGAGCCTGTGTTACAAATGGGAGTAGATGCAATCTGCCTACCCCCCCCCCCCCACACACACACAGAGAGTAGGAAATGCGGTATTTTATGTTACTAGCACAATGCTTTATTTTATCCAAATGAAGTGTATGTTTAGAGGAGAAGCCTACGAAGATTCCAACTGACACATTCACAATTGTGTGGAGATATGCCAACCGTTCATATTCCAAAATATCTCCCAAGAATCCATTCGATTACGCCTATTCCCCTTCTCTCTAATGGGGGAAGCCACGACGTGGTTGGAGGAATCGCCAGATGGGTCCATTACCTATTGGAATGAATTGGTGGATGCCTTTACAACTAGATTCTCCCCTCCATCACGTATGATGCAGCTAAGGGATGAGATTGCCAATTTCTGCTAACTCCCCGAGGAGCCTCTGCATGAGGCATGGTTGAGATTTAAAAAGAAGCTAGTGTTGTGTCCTAACCATGGTTTGCCGGACCATGTCTTGTTGCAAAGCTTCTTTAGATCCTTGAACTCAATGAATAAATCTGTGGACAACAATTTCGGTGGCGGTATCTTCATGGATCTCTAATTTCCTATTGCCTCAGCCCTTCTTAAGATAATGACCAAGACTAACCAAGCTTTGCACACAAGGGAGGCGGATATTCCAACCTCAGGAGTGACCATATCCATCCTAACAAATGAGATAAGAAGGAAGGATGAAGAGAGGGATGAGACCATGGCAAAAATGATGACACAAATAGACTTTCTTTCCAAGCACATGATGGTGGCAGGTGGTGCTAAGACCATGAATGTTGTGAGTACGCCATAGATAAAGGCTAGTGATGATGATTTATTGGCCATCATGGATGGTAAACTTGGCTATTTGTCGGTGGGTTCTCATCCCGGGTATTATCACCCAAGGGATGAGAATCAAGGTTGGAACAGGGATAAGGATATAGATAGAAATTAGAGAGACCGAGACAAGGATGGTGATAGATAAAACCATCGGAGTTCAAACCAGTATGTGCCTCCAAACAAGTCAGATTCCTTATACCAACCCACCACAACCAATCCCGGTCATTCAAAGATAGAGGACATGTTGTCCTTGGTTTTGAAGAAAGTGGACTCGACAAACACCGGGGTTAGTGAGCTAAAAAGCAAATTGTCAATGTTGCATCAATTCATGAGCTCTCATTCGGCCTTAATCAAGCATCTTGATGCACAAATGACTCACGTATCTACCCAAATGAATCTGAGGATGAAAGGTATGCTTCCTAGTGACACTACAGCCAATCCCAAAAATGATGCACATGTTATGGTTGTTGTTACTAGGAGTAGTAGGATGAGTGGTGTGGTAGACAATCCCGTTGAGGATGTTGCTAAGAAGACGGATGTTATGGCAATGAAACCTATGGTTAAAGCCGTCATCGAGCCAAGTGATAAAGGAAAAGAGATTATGTGTCATAATGATGTTGTAGAACCGGGGGTTGGGGTGAAGCTTGGTGCACCCAATGCCCCGGTAAGTGTTGATATTGATGAAGAGAGGGAGGAGGTTGAATCTCCTCCTAAGTTTCTATTGATGTTGAGGAGGATCCCCCTCTTGTGCAAAGTGTGTCGACCATAATACCGAAAGGACCTCCTACATACCCTCAAAGGCTTAACAAAAAGAAGGAAGATCACATGTTTAGCAAGTTTGTTGACATGTTTAGCAAGCTAACGATAAATATTCCTTTAGTTGAAGCCTTGATTCAAATGCCAGGCTATTCAAAATTTATGAAAGAGTTGCTTAAAAAGAAGAAGGTGGTCAATGTGGGAACCGTTGAGATATCACAAAGCTATAGCGCCTTGATGACAAGCAATGTTGATGCAAAGCGAGACGATCTTGGGGCATTCACCATACCATGTATTATTGGGCTCTTTATGTTCCGTAAAGCCTTGTGTGATCTAGGGTCAAGCATCAATTTAATGCCCGTAGCAATTTTCAACAAGTTAGGATTGGGTACGCCCAAACCTACATCTATGAGACTTCTCATGGCTGATCAGTACATTAAGCATCCGGTAGGAATCCTATTTGATGTATTAGTGAAGGTCGACAAGTTCATTCTCTCAGCGGACTTCGTGATATTGAATTGTGAAGTCGATGTTGAGGTGCCCATCATCTTAGGGTGACCATTGTTAGCCACGGGGAGAGCACTCGTGGATGTTGAACTCGGTGAGCTTAAATTCTGAGTGGGGAATGAAGTGGTGACATTTAATGTATGCCAACCTACAAGACCTCCAGATGACTTGAGAGTGATCTCGGTGATAGAGTTTGAGGGCAAGCTTTATCATGCCCTTGAAGAGCGTGAAATGGGCAAGACGCCCAAGATTGAAAAGTTGCTAAGTCGGCAACATGTTGATGTTTTGAGGTCGTTGAAGGAGAAATTCCCTTTATTAGGATGGGTCCACACCAACTGGATGTGCATGCTATCCAACAACGACTAGGTTGAGGTACTATCCTTGAGCCGTGATGTTAAACCAAGCGCTTCTTGAGAGGCAACCCAAGCATTTTGATGTTTATCTTCTGTAAAAAAATTTTGCTTTTTGGCATTACTTTGCATGTTGTTTTTGTTGGCTTTGTAATTAGGTACCAATCTAAGGATGTTTGAGCTGATATCAGGACATGCGATGCATCATGCGATCGCACATCATAAAGTGTGCATCGCACACCAGATCGCATGGTCCAAATAGAAAGATAGGAAGTTGGGCTCCATGATATGTGACTAGTGTACGGTCGCATGAGCGATTGTGCGCATAGCACACCAATCTCGCACTACATAACATAACACTGGCAGTCACCTGAAATTTCAAGCCACCATGCAACCTGAGGTGCGAGTCGCATACTTCAGAGTGTGCAACGTATGTCCTTCGCACAGGCAATAAGCAGAATCATGGTTCTAATGCCCTATTTGTTTGTCTATTGATGTGCGATTACACCAACCTTTGTGCGTTTCGCACACATGTCCCAGGGAGTACTTTCTTATCTCCTATCTAATATAATTTCGAATAATGCTCCATTTGTTAAGGGTGCTTTAAATTTGGTAATTGCCTTGTTAATAGTAGTTTAGCAATAAACTCCGAGGATTTTCTTAATACCACGGTTCTTACCCAAGGAGAAAAAAGTTTTCTTTTATTTTCTTTTTCTTTTTGTTTCTTTTGTGTCAAACCGGATTGGTGTTTCCCTATAATAGATTGAGAGGCAACTTTCTTAAGGGGAAATTCCAAGTTTATTTTAAATTTGAGTCCATAGTGTGCTTGTCTCAAAATGAACCCACCAAAAAAAAATCTTGGCAATATGTTTTTGATAATGAAAGGAAAGAGGGAAAATAAATTTTTGAGGAAACTATTCTCTTGTCATGACTTGCACAATCTCGCTTTGGCTTGATCAATTCACAAATGAGTGTATAATGAACTCATAATAGCTTGTCGAAAGTCATTTGTCCTAATTGATTTTGAGACTAATGAAAGAAGTCTTGTGGCATGATGAATTGTGTGGTGAGGCTTTACATTGATTCTTGTGCACATGTGTCATCAAGAACTTTCCCCGAATGTGATTCAAGGAAAAATTTTAGGTGTGACCGAGCTTGAAAAATTACCTTAGGCCCTCTTTGAACAACCACTTCACCTAAATGACTTCCCTCAACATCAATCCTAGTGAGCCCCTTTGAGCTTGTGACTGTTCTTTGGCACCTTATTTAATACCTTAACCTTTTTGAAACCTCTATCTTGGCACCCATCCTCCCTAAGTACTTGAAAAGTAAAAGTAGGCTAATAGACTAAGTTTGGGGTGGAGGGAAATGAAAAGTCAACATAGGCAAATTCCTAAGTTTGGGGGTGTATATGATCAATGAGGAGAATAAAAAGGATGCACTTCAAGTGCAAGGCAGCACCTTAAGCTGAATTGTAAATTGCTCCAAAAATTTCAATCAAATGAGCAAACTTGAAAAGAAAGAATAGGTGCTACCAAACAAGGGTGATACAAGGAGTTCTGAATGATAATGATTGAAAAGAAGAAGCTTGGGTTGTGTGTGGGAGAAATAAGGTGAAATCAAAAATTCAATGATCTGAGCAGTGTTCAAGATGAACGAAAGAGCATTAGGGAGGCTTAGTCACTTGAGCCATGCAAACCTCACCTTAGCCCTAGTCAACATCGTAACCCGCAAGTCCTAGGTGATTCCGAGCTTGGCCATCCTACATTAGTGGTGATTTACATGAAGGGAAAGCCTATGGTTCGATATGTGTGCACTTGAACTTTCTTGAGAGAGTGAGAGTCTTCTTGGTTCTCTTATGATCCCTTTGTTTTGTTAATTGCATGATTGTGATTAGGACTCTCTTGTGGTGAGTGGCATCATACACTCGAATTGAAACATGAAGTCTCTATTTCAATTGAGAGGAATGAATGAGACAAGTTGTGTGGCGAATCTCGAGGCAAACCTTGATGGTCCATATCAATGAATTGAGAAGCTTTGTATTTTGTTTTGATTGACGAAATTCCCTAGATTTTAAATAAGAAATGAAGTCCTTTTGAAAAGGTTTTGAAATGATCTATTGCCTGGATAATGTGATGGTCCAAATTGAGATGAGCACAATAGTTGGGTCTTTTGTTTGAGTCTTTTTGTTTGTTATTTTTTTAGTTTTCTTTTTAGAATGGAGTAGTATTTGGTGTCTTGATTTAGTTCTAGAGCATAATTTATTCCTTACCTTGTAAGTATATTGCTTGAGGACAAGCAATAGTTCAAGTTTGGGGGTTTGATAAGTCGGTAATCTACTAACTTATTGAGCCTTTACTCATGAATTATTGCTATGTTTTGATGAGATTTAGAGGTTCTCATGGCCCTTATTGATGTCTATGCATGTACTTGTGATCAAAGATAGAAAACAAGTACATAGACCTAAAAAGAACCAAAAAGGAGTGAAGTGTGAAGTGAGCAAACAAGACAAAGATTCTGTTGAGAGATGCAACACTCGTGCGACATGCACTTGCCTTGGTGCGGAATGCACCTTCCCCTGCATGAAGTCCAGAAGTTGCTGAAGGATCTGTTAAGGGGTGCGGTCGCTATGCGATGCACACACTACCTGGTGCGAACCGCATCCCACTTCGCATGAAGCTCCCAAGTCGGCTTGTGTCACTGGATCACTGAAGAGGGTGTGCGACGCGCACATGCTGACATGCAAATTGCACATCGCGCCGTACACCACCCAAAGGGCATTGTTGTCCAAATTTATGTGGCATTTTGGAAATGCTTATAAATCCATTTTAGGCACAATTGTAAATAGTTAGATAGTTTTGAAGTTTTTGAATAATTTTTCTTAGCTTTGTGAACAAGTTTTCCCTTCTAAGAACAAGAAGAGGGTTTCTTTCAATTCCTTCTTCTCAATTCTTAGAACCACCATTTGTGTACAAATTGAGCTTGGATATTGATAAATTTAGCTTAAATGGAAGGGAAATTTAATTACGTATTTGGTATACCTCTTTCCTTAGGCATGAGTAACTAAACCTCTTATCTAGGGATGTGTTGATGATGGGTACTTGATAAATGAGTGTGGGTGTTGCTAATTCTTATTTATAAATGTTAATTTGACATGGGTCTAGTGAATTCACTATATTTTAACTCTAAAATTTGTGATTACAAACATTGATTTTCCTAACTTGGTTATGTTGTTGCTTGAAAAAGGATTTCATAACTTCGGATATGAAATTAATAGTGGGAACTTGGGCTTCCATTTAGATTGAAGCTAGAAATAGCTCATATCGACGGAATCATCCACTTAAGGGTCTAAAGCTTGTTTTATTGCCTAATCAATAGTGCTTGAGCTAAGACTATTGGATATATGATTGTTAATCGAGAGATAAATAACCATACTTAAAACCAAGGTTACCTATGTCATTTAGCATGAATTTGCATGAATAAGCAATCACCCTATTCTATGTTCTAGTCCTAATTGACACACCTCTCTAGTCGTCCTCTCTATTGTCTACACCCCATTTTACTTTATTGTTTTATTTTGATGAATTGTGAAATTGTGAAAGATTTCCAATTTCCCCTTTTTTTATATTACTCACTCTCGTTATGAACTCTATTTTATAATCACTTAGGCTAAGCTCTAAATTCTCTGTAGGATCAACCCCGATATCCGTTGGAAATTATAAATGTATTTTGCTTTAATAATCATTGATACCTCCTAATAGGAGAGTACGCTTGAGCATTATCAGTAATGACCAATTCTATAACAATTCTAACACTCAATTTTCAATTTTTCATACCTTCTTTCATTCATTTCTTGAAAATAACCATGTCCTCTTCCTTCTCTTTGTCCACGATCACAGCCTTTAAATGTGTTTGTTGGTTTTCAACTTTGTTGAAGTTGTTTCTATAACTTCTTCCTCTTTTACGGACACAATAACACTCCAGATATTTAACATTGTCTTTCATCCCTATTGAAGACTTACGACTCTAAATTTGAGAATTTTATTAACACTACGCGTGATTCTGGAGCATATGATTTAAATTGGAATTTGAAAAAAATTATATTTTTATTATCTTCCTAAAATATCTTAATTAATTATGAAAAATATTTTAGTTACAATATATCTTTGTATGTATTTACTCTATAAGAGTTTTATAATTTATTAATATTTTAATGGAGATAGTAAGTATAGTTATGTTCAAACTTAATATTTAATAGCGTAGTATTTATTCAAAATAATTTTCTATTAATTGTGATATATTCAAAAAGTTATATGTATTTTATCACAAATCTATGAAATATCCGAGTAACTAAATGCTTCCACCTTTCCTTCAACTTATTTATTTGTACTAATAGTTAGGATTAAAAAAGGAGATTATTTCCCATTATTGATTGGTGCACATGTATAAGAGTTAAAGAATAATTTTCATTAAAAATAAGTCCCCTAGCATCTTCCAGTATGTATTTTTACGTCGGAGAAGAAAAGCAATTTCATAGAAAATACTCTTGAATGTTATATTTAAATCACTTAAAGAAATTGGTTATCCACATCAAGTTATTCAAGTTTGAATTTGAGGTATGTGATCATAGATCTTCATCTTATTCTTGTTTTAAAGTTTCGAGAGTTAACTCCATAGAATTCTTATCGTATTCATGTTGTATGACATTTTCTTATCGATTAGTTGTTGGTTTGTAAGAGTGGTGTGGGGGACTACTCGTTGTAGTACCTTGGTGGTACTTGTAGTGGAGTTTTGGTTAAGATTTTTGTCATTATTTGAGAAGTATGTAATGGCTATTTCTTTCCTTTTTTGGCATATTTTCTTAAGATATATAATTTTCGGGTATAGCATGCTATCAAAGAGTCAATTGTTAGATATTTCTAAATTATTATTGGTGTTATTCTTGTTAAAAATTTATATTCGGTAATGTCAGTTTTGTGTTAGATTTTGTCCGGTGGTGTATATATGATTGTGGTTATCAGATTATGGTGATTGTCGAGTTAATTGTGGTACTATATATGATTGTGGTACGGAGGAGGCACAATGGTTCATAAGTATTTGTGGACTTCTTTAAAAGCTTACACAATATTATACTATGTGCTGCATATTGTATTACATTTTATTATTCTTTGTAATTGTGATTGTCTAGAGGGCTTGCAAAAACCTGTAAGGCATGAGACCTTATCGCATGATTGAGCCTGTGGCTTTGTGAGAACCTGTAAGGAGTGAGACCTTTATGCATGGTCGAGCTCATGGAATTATGCAGACCTGGAAGTCATGAGTATTTTTCTGCATGGTCTTTCTTGTGTATTGCTCTCCCATAAGGCCTGAGTTTATTCCTCAGGTTGAGCATATGTATTGTGCACCCTTTGGATTTTGATTGTATCTGACATGGTTGATTGACTTGGGTTGTTCATCTTGTATTGGATTCCTCTGTTATGACTTTTTTGATTAGCTGTATCCTCAGTTTTTGAGGCAATGTGTGGTCAAGGTTGTGCTCTTGTGAGGCCTAGAGTAGTGGAAGGTAAGGTAATGTTGGACTAATATTGTGTCTGTGCAGATTGTGACTGTGATGTTGTTATTGGTTCTATTTAAACATCCTTCATATCGTGGTTTAAATTTTGGGTTATACTATTTTAGTTATTCTGTTGCCTTACATATTCAATACATTCTTTTATATTGATGTATCTATTGCCTAGGGAAACTGCATTCATACCTATAGGTTATCAAGTAGATAGTGGTCATTGTTGCATGTCGTCAAGTTCAGTTGATGGTTGGTACGCTCTGTTTTTTTAAGTTACTGCGTCTAGAGTCTTCTTTTTCTTTGTATAGCTAACGAGTATGTTGGGGCCCTGTCTTGACTCATTATTAGTAGTCTTTTTATCGTAGAGGCTTGTAGACATTAACAGTAGGTATGGTAGTCAGTTACAGCCTGGCTGGACTTGTAATATACTTTTGTTATATTCGAGTTTTTTTCGTTGCATTTTATTTTTTTGGCTTGGTCTTAACAACCCACCAATGTTATGTGGTTTGGTTTCTATTTGTTTTCTCAAACAGGTGAGGCACTTAGTGCCAGTCCCGCCTCCTCGAATTTTGTGTGCGACAAACTTTATATCAAATAAACATTGTGTCCTAGGGAATCTACAAGTCGTGTTTAATAGAGTCTTGCTTATGGGCATTTTGTGCACCACACCTATAATCAGAAGGCTACATGGCATTTGGGGTTAATTATCGTTCTTTCATCTTCTAGATCATGCTGTAGAGATGAGTCGTAAGAGTTGGATTATCAAAATCGTGTGATAGAGATGACCTCAACAGACTTTATGGAGAGGTTGATTCTGATTCAAGGCATCATAGCACTTCAGAGGATGAAATCATTTATGTTTGAGGTAAGTTTCTATCCTAGTTTTGAGTTTGTATAGTTGACGGCTATGTGGGGCCTGACGAGTTTCTGATAGCTGCTAATGACCTTGTGAGGCATGTGGCATATTTTCTGGGTTACGTGGTAGGTGCAATATAGTCCAGTAAATAAGGTAGGTTAAGCCAAAAATTTGAGAAGTTTTCAGTTTTAATCATGCGTTCTATTCAACATTCAAAGACGAATATTCTAAAGGGGGAGGAATGTAACACCTCGGGTGATTAACATTGTTTTTTGTCCCTATCAAAGGCTTATAAGCCTAAATTTGAGAGTTTATTAACACTGCGCGTAATTCTGGAGCACTTGATTTAAATTGAAATTTGAAAAAAAAATTATTTTTATTGTTTTCCTAAGATGTCTTAAATAATTATAAAAAATATTTTAGTTATGATATATCTGTGTATGTATTTACTTTAAAAGAGTTTTATAATTTATTATTTTTTTAACGAAGATAATAAGTATAGTTATGTTAAAAATTATCAGTATATGAGGTAGGCTTTATTCAAAATAATTTTCTATTGATTGCGATATATTCAAAAAGTTATATGTATTTTACTATGAATCTACACAATACCCGAGTACATATATAACAGGATGAGAATCATACGGTATTGGCACCACCACTTCCACGTGGAAGTGGTGGAGAAGTGCACAAGATTTGAATTAACCAAATGCTGCCACCTTTCCTTTAACTTGTCTATTTCTAGTAATAGTTAGGATTAAAATAGAGGATTATTTTCCATTATTGATTGCTGCACATGTATAAGAGTTAAAGAATAATTTTCTTTACAAATAAAGTCCCCTAGCATCTTCCAGTATGTATATTCACGTCAGAGAAGAAAAGCAATTTCATAGAAAATACTCTTGAATGTTATATTTTAATCCCCTAAAGAAAATCAATTATCTACATTAAGTTATTCAAGTTTGAATTTGAGGTATGTGATCATAGAACTTCATCTTATTTTTATTTTAAAGTTCAAGAATTGATTTCATAGAATTCTTATCGTATACGTGTTGTACGCTATTTTCTTGTCGATTAGTTGTTGGTCTATATGAGTGATGTGGGGGACTACTCGTGGTAGTACCTTGGTGGTACTTGTAACAGATTTTCAATTAAGATTCTTATCCTCATTCAGGAGGTATGTAAAAGCTATTCTTTTCTTTGTTTGGCATAATTTCATAGGATATGTGACTTTCGGGTTTACCGTGCTATTAAGGAGTCAATGGTTAGATGTCTCTAAATTATTGTTGATGTTATTCTTGTTAAAAATTCATATCCAGTAATGTCAATTTCGTGTTAGGTTAAAAGTAGGAGGTGGTGTATATATGATTGTGGTTATCTGATTATGGTGATTGTCGAAATAATTATGATATTATATATGATTGTGGTACAGAGGAGGCACAATAGTTCTTGGGTATTTGTGGGCCCCCGTAAAAGATTATATTGTATTATACTGTGTGCGGCATATTATATTATATTTTATTATATTTTCTGATTGTGAATGCCTATAGGGCTTGAAAAAACAAGTAAGGTGTGAGACCTTTCTGCATGGTTGAGTCCGTGACTTTGTGAGGACCTGTAAATCATGAGACCTTTTTGTATGGTCGAGCCCATTGAATTAGGTCCTACCTATTAGGTGTGAGTATTTTTTCGTATAGTCTTTCTTGTGTATTGCTTTTCTATAAGACATGAGTTCATTCCGCAGGTTGAGCTTATGTATTGTGCACCCTTTGGGATGTGATTGTGTTCGACAAGGTTCATTGACTTGTGTTGTTTATCTTGTGTTGCATTCCTATGTTATGACCTTTTTGATTAGCTGTATCCTGATTTTTTGAGGCGATATGTGATCGAGGTTGTAGTTGTTTTGGAGGCTGGAGTAGGGGCAGGTAAGATAGTGTTGGACTAACATTGTGTCTGTGCAGATTGTGGCTGTGATGTTTGTATCATTTATATTTAAACTTACTTCATATCGTGGTTTCAGTTTTAGGTTGTACTATTTTAGTTATTCTGTCGCCTTACATATTCAGCTCATTCTTTCGTACTGACGTCCCTATTGTATGGTGGCACTGCATTCATGTCTACAGGTTATTAGGTAGACAGTGGTCTTTGTTGCGTGTCATCGAGTTCAACTGATATTTGGTACGCTCTGTTCTTTCCAGAGTTGCTGAGTCTAGAGTCTTCTTTGACTTTGTATAGCTAACTGGTATGTTAGGGTCCTGTCCCGATTGGTGGTTAGTAGTTTTTTTTATCGTAGAGGCTTGTAGACATCTGCAGTAGGTCTGGTAGTCAATTGTGGCCTGGCTGGCCTTGTATTATACTTTTTCTATAATCAAGTTCATTTCCTTTGCTTTTTATTTTGTTTGGCTTGGCCTTAACAGGCTACCAATATTGTGTGGTTTGATTTTAATTGGTCCGCTCGATTAGGTGAGTCACTTGGTGCAAGCCGCGTCTCCTCGGATTTGGGCATGACAAGCACCATGACCTCTTTCTCATCTATTGCCTCTATAGCCTTTTTCACATCAATAATCTTTTAAAGATACTTTGATTTTAAGAAGCTTTTCTTCTTACTTTTCTTGTCTCCTTTTAATTTTTTCTTCATGGTCTTGTAAAGAACTCTCCAATTATTTCACCGTCATAGAGTCTAAATCTTTACACTATTTAATGACATACACCACATAATCAAATTTAGGTGTTAAAGAGTGAAAAAAAAATTCTACCACATGTACATCTCTACTTCTTCCTCGTATCTTCTTAATCGATTCACAACAATCATCGCTCTTGAATAGAAAATCAAAATTAATTTAGTTTTTTTTTTCATTTTTATAACTTCAAACTCAGGATGTCAAATAAGGTCCTCACTTGAATCTCAGGCTATATGGAATTAGCTCCACTAGACATTTAAGAAGGGAGTGTAGGATTGGTAAGCTTTGTCTAAAAAAACTATTCAACTAATTCAGGAAGTAACAAGCAAAACTTCAAATTTAGTCCATGGAGTTTGAAGTTTTACCTTCTTTACTTTATCAATTTTTAATAGATTTTTTTTTGTAAAATCTCTCAAACTTCCTTTGAGGTGGTTGCATCAACCACCTTCTCAAAAGTGTTATTATCCAAGTATTGGTGGATGAGAGTCAGATCTTGTTGATCCTTTTTTCTCGTCTTTATTAAGACATTTTTTTATTTTATATAGATTTTTTTATTAGTGGGTTTTGTGTTCCCTTTGGTTACAATTTTTCACACATTTTTTGAGAGCCAAGAATGATTTTCATTTGTAGACATCATTTTTCATAATTTTTTTGTGAGTCGGGGTATTGAAAAGATAATGGACCATTATTTGTCATGATATGATACCACGTTATTGGAAAATAATAATTCTACCTAAAAATTATATCTATGAAATTAATAAAAATAAGAGAGAAACAATGACACCAAATTTTTTAACTAAATAGAATATAATACTCGACCAGAGTAATATAATACCACGTATTGCTACTTAATAGTATCAAAAGACTATTACACCTTAAGACCACTCTTTATTTTACATAATTTACAGCATATTACTCATACTTTATCTTTTACAGAATACAAATAATCAGTGGATTACTCCCTATTCTCTGTTGCTTTGTCCGTTTTGGTGTACAAAATGTGAAGTGGAAGAGCCCCTTTCGTAGATGATCCGGCTGCAACTTCAATCAATCAGACTTGGTTATTTGTAATTTGCAATTGTAAATTAATTATTGTGACGTGAGCTTCAAATGAACAAATTGTTGCTGCCTAAAATAAGTTACCATGATTTCTTTCTTTTTATTGGTGATGGACCCATATCAACCTCAAATTATGGCTTGATTTTGATTCATATATGTTGAGGGGTTGTTAAATAATGCAAACTAATTCAACATTGATTGGAATTGGAGATTTTGCCTTAAAAAAATTAAAAAAAAAAAGGCAATTTCAAGATTACTAATTGAAAAAACAATATAGATTAAAAATTCATAAAGGGATAAATAAGTTTTAACTAATGTTAGATGTATTTGAATTTGTTTCTCTGAAATACAAATTATCTTCAAAGTTATACCTATTTCTTCTTCCACATAGCAACAAGCTCACTGAATGAATAGGTGTTCTTAGGAGGCATCTTGTTTATTGTTCTCGGGTCATCTGCAACTTTAATTGTGTAGATTTCAATATCATGTTCTTAAATAAACATAACTGCATACAAACATCCAACAGATTTCGTATAAATTTTAAAATTTTGGCTATAAGCTTATTCTATTTTTTGGATGATAAAGAACACATACTTTTAGTATTTTCATCACCATATGATGATTTTAGCTCTCGAGGGAATAGTCGCTCCTGACTAACTGCCAATGTTTGGAAATAATAATAGCAAAACAGTTTGCGAAGACATAGGTATAAGGTATTCCTTTAATCTCAATAGCTCTCCTTATCTGGACTTTTACAGTGAATTGATTGTAGACTTTACCAGTTCAATAGGATTAGTATTTTCGATATCAGACTCTAAAGGCAAGAATCTATGAAGACTTATAATAACAACATGATGGAAATGACACAAATATATAATGTCTTTCATCTATTTTTTTTAAAAAAAATTTCATCCCTCCCTAGAAGCTCTCACCCTTTTTGCTCCCTTAGTGACTCAAACTCGTAATCTTAGGATTGGAGGTTGTGATGACCCTTTCGGTCATCTTTGTGTTTACGCATTCATTATACTGTTAGAGCTTTCCTGTAGCGATCCCAAGTCATTCATGGCTTGCAGGGACCGGTAGTTCAGTACCCTGGTCGTTCATTTGTCTCACGATCTAATTTCTCAGGTTATGATGGCACCTACAACCCCCAGTAGGTGAACCAATTCACGTAGCTTGGAACGATTAGTAATGGGCTACTACCTAACCAATATGCACAATGAACAAAAATAAGCGGAAGCAGAATATAAAGATAAGACAACGCGGAAGCAACAACCCGATATATATATACAAATGATACTACACCAACCCCAAGACTTGGTATCGACAGTACAAAAGCTTCTAATGGAATACAAGTGCTAGAAGTAACAAAAGATAAGTACAACTGTCTCCGAATATACAAAGAGTATCAGTACAAGAGATGAGATGTAGACAAGCCCCGACCGTCAGGCGCTCACCCTGGTCTCAAATCTCCCAAAAGCTACACGAGTCTCCAATGCGATCAACGGCGAAAGCTCAACTAATATCTGCACCAAGAAGTGTAGAGGTGTAGTATGAGCACCAAGACAATGGGTACTCAGTAGGCATCATCGGCCAACTGAGCGCATATAAGATATAAAAACAGTAATAAGGAGAACACAAGAAAGCAGTCACGAAAGCAAGGAAGAAGCACAAGGAACTAGCACAAGAAGCAATCAAACAAGAGTTACAAGTATACATGCTAGCACAAACATATACATAAAAGAGGAACACAGGTGAAAGGAAGAAGAACTCACCTAGAATCCTTGCAACAATAGTATATAAAAGGAGAGAGAGTCAGGAACATGCCGGTATACCAGTAACCTCAAGTAAAAGGAAAAGAATGAAAGCAGTCTAACATACTCAAGATGGAATCAACAAGCATAAGGAAATCATAACACCAATCCAACTTCAAGATAGCATAAACAGGAATCCACCCACAAGTACAACCCTAGGATGAAATAACTAACCCACAATAATCGAGAAGTACTACTCAAATCCTGATAATAATGGAACCAGAAACTCACAATCTGCTTAGAAGGCCACACAAAAGTGCCTCAATAAGATAAGACTCCCTAGCCCTCTCAATAATCAAAATCCCACAACCGGAGCCTCAACAGGCTAATAACTGCTAAATCACCAAGAAACAAGGACCATAACATGTATAATAAAATGACAAGAGTAATCTAAACTACCTACAGTCCCAACGGCCGCCCATACAACTGAGGAACACAATCAAGTGAAAACAAACCCTCCGGCCGCCCATACAACTGGAGCATACACTGAACACACAACAAACAAGAGTGGAATACGAGTGAAATATGCATGATGATGATAATGATGGAACCGATAATAGTGACTTTGTATGCACCTCCCCCCGGCACTTCGGCAGGAGGAACCATGGTAGGACGTGCCTGCTATACCTCATCCTATGCCTTATACCCCTCTTCTGAAATGCTCGGCCTGTATCCAGGTCCTGGAACAGAGGGCCCATGGAGGTCCCTGACCACATATAGTAACAAATGTGAAATCTCAGAGAATTGAAACCTCAAAGTACGTGCTTGGAGTTTAATCGGGAATAAAATAGTAGTAGTAATCTCAAAAGACCCTCTAAAAGGGTGCCTAAAGTATACTCAGGTCTAAATCAGTGATAAAAGTCTCAATAACCCTCTCAAAGGGTGCCACGAGCGTATTCGGGTCTAAATCAGTAAGAAATCAGGTCTAGTGCTCTGCCTAGCAGAGCCTAGTATCAGTAGGAAATCAAGTCTAGTACTCTGCCCATCAGAGCCTAGTATCAGTAGGAAATCAGTGTGAAATCATCCAAAATCTCATGTCATCATTAGATTATACCAAAAACGGGCCCTCGAGGCCATGCAAGTTTAGGAAAAATCATCTATAGTGGCTCGCAGCCAAAACCAAAGTAAAACATGCAGGGAAAAACTTTTTCATGGATGATATGCTCGCACACACATATAAATTAGCCCAACGACTCACAAACATTCCTACCGGTCCTGCACAGGCTCCAAAGCTACTCAGAAGACACAACCAGCCCAAAAGGATATCTCTATGTTCGGGACTCGCGAACATTCCCAAATAACCCACCACCTATCTTCCAGAGTCAATACAAGGCCACTCAGGACCACAAGGGTGATATACAATACTACAATCAACGTATGAAGTAAACAGACATAAAAGATGGGCAAGGTCTGGGATACCAACCTAAAACAACCCACCAAAGGATGCTAATTAATGCAGTTATAGCCTATATACGCAGAGTCTAGGTAGGGAAAACCATAACTTACCTGTCATCCGATGACTAGCTGCGGGAACAGCATCCTCGAACTGCTTTGAGAAGCACCAAATCATGAAAATACTATCAACACAATAATCTAGGCATTAAAATGAAACCAACGATACTCATAATGCTATAAACATAACCGGGTCTAAATCCAGGTCACAAGCGGGCCCATGGGCCCCACAATCTACTTCTGGAAACGAAAAAATATCACAGTGTTCCCCACATTCCCAGGAGAATGTGCTCATACTTTGAGCAGAAACGGACCATGGGAAGGGGTCAAAACAGCCCCAAGAATCAACAATTTAAAGGGGAGAATTTATGGGTTTTTATCGAACTTTAAGATAGAAACTTACCAATTTACGAGGCCAAGAAACGAGCCCAAATTGACAACAATTATTCCTCCAAGCAATAGGGACAAGTAGGTTAAAATTTGGAGATAAAATGGTGGAGAAATCGAAGTTGGAAGATGAGGTGAAAAGCTGAAAATGAGCTGCCAACAGCTATATAAGTTGGCCAGCAGAGGCGCAGGGGCGTCCCTTGGGCGTTGGTGAGTGGGCGCAGGGGCGCTGGTGTGCTGGAGGCCAGGCGCTGGCATGGGCGCAGGCGCGTCCAGTGCCGCGCAGGGACGCTGGCACAGGCGCCATGGCTACACACCAGCAACCAGCAATGCCAATTCACATTTTGGGTCCAAGGGAACACATCCGGGGTCTCGCGAACACAAACGACCAGAGCTATTAAACTAGAAACGGTGTTCCAAATCTAATGGAATCGACAAAAATTCTATTGAAGGTCAATTTAACTAAAAGTGGGCCCTACGCTAAAAATCAACCTTTAGCCAACTATTTTCAAAATGGAACCCAATGGCCGAAATCAATCTCGGAAGCCTCAGGACCCAAATCAATGGTCCCTCTAGCCTAAACTCAATGTTTCGGAGCTACACCGTTGATGGAATTTCCATTTGAGTCTTTCTTCTTAAAATGTTGACCAAAGTCAACCAAGCAAGCCCAACTGGCCTGAAAACACAAAACGAGAGAGAATTCCAAGCTGAAAAGCTCCCAGATCCCGAACAAAGGTTCCACTAGACCAAAGTCCATGTTCTGGAGCTAACGGAACTGTTGGAATTCGACTCTGAGCACATTCACCAAGAATGTTGACTGAAGTCAATGATTTCAAAAGTCTAAAGCTCTAAAATAAGGAACGACCAAAAAGAACAAACAAATGGCTCGGGCACAGAACTACCGGTCCCAGCAAGCCATAAATGACTTGGGTATGCTACAGGCAAGCTCTAACGATACAAGAAAGGCAAACACGCGTAAATGACTGAAAGGGTCATTACATCATCCACTACTAAAAAGACTTTCATCCCCGAAAGTTAGGAAAGAAGAAAAGATTAGAGATTTAAGAAAAACGGATACAAAGCTTGCACTACTCTCTCGAACAACCCGGGTAGCCCCCTCGACCGGATGGCACCCAACGGAAAAGAACTAAAGAAAGCATCCAAGCCTAAACTTCTTACTAGCCAAGCTAGATTCCAAACTTAAACTCCAAGACTCCAAGGGTCTTCCAACCCAAACTGAACCTCGAGAATCACAAGCAGAAAGCACCGACACAACACCAAAACCAGAGAAGCAAGGCGCCCAATACACAGAACTTGAATTTTTGAAACCACAACCCAGTTTACCAGAAAAGCCAACAACCAAAACTCTAACTCTTGAACCCGCTGATCCGTAAGATCATTTTATTATGAACTGAATCCCATTGCACCACAAATAGGAAGTTTCATACAAGTCGAACACTCAACCACCCTCGAAGCATCAGCTGACATATCGAAGATCCACAGTCTTCGCTTATACTCTATCACGAACGAAGTCACCTTTTTTTTATACTCAAATGCAACCCAAGCTAAGTTATAACTTAATAGCATTGCCATCCAAGATCACCACCCATAGTGTATCCTCGAAAGCTGGAGTTACCTGCCCTGACTAACCATCAACCAATGAGCGAACACTTTTGCTAACATCAAACTTGCTAACTGAACCCGACTGAAGTTGCACACCAGGGTTAAGAAAGGCATACATGAATACCTTGTGCTTACAAAGAACTTCCAAACTGTAGAATGAAGCCAACCCCGCTGAACCGTGCCAAGTCTGAATCAACTTAAAGCGAATGAACCAGGGCAACCTACCTAACAGACCCAAACCAAAACCAAGATCCTGCAAGTAGTGTGGTAAGCCTACCACAAAGTCCGTAACCATCACTAAGCTCCAAACTCTAAGAAATACCTGTTGCTACCCTGAATACTTGAACACCACTCGGATTTGAAATTGCCTTACTAATCTCACCTTGGAAAAAAGTCTATCATACCACGAGTACCAAGTCAAGACACCCCGTAGGCAAAGGAAAAGGTGCCTGGGGTTCAAAGTTGTCATCTAGCCATAGAAATTTGCATATGACTTCAACTCATCCCTTTGGCTTGAATCAACCGTTCTACTATATCAGCACACAAACCAACCATCTCAAAGCACATAACATACCAAACTTCGAGTCTATACTGGCCGAGTCTAACCAACACTGGAACCTCATATAAAAGATAACTCTTGAAGACCCAACTAAACAAGCATTTCAAACTCTTCAAGGACGACGATCAATCTCAAAGTACCATTAGAACTTAAAATAGCCTCGCTAACCTCAACCCTCACAACCTGATCATATATAGCCATACACCACGGATAAATCTCAAACTTAGACTACTGAGTCTGTCCAACCATCGTAGAGGGAACCTCGTACTATCTAAAATACCATAGATATCTGGAATGTCCAGTCTAACTCAAAGGTTAGCCACGGACTAGGTGTCCAAGGCCAACTCTCACTCCACAACATAAATGGGGAAGCTAAATTGTATGAACTCATTTCCTTCCAACCCAGGAAGCTGCAACCGAGAAGAACCAACCACGAATCATCCAGAGTAGTTTTCCAACCCACAATTTTGAAACTAAACCTTAATTGACAATCAATGCCACTGTCAAAACCCATAAGTAGACTCATCCACCATTGAAGGACACTAATAGAGCTGGAGACAACTAGGCCATGAATATGCAAGTTGCCAAAATTGCAGCTGCTACTGAAATCTCAAACCAATCGAAGGAAAACCACTACAATCTTTAAACGGCCGAATCAAATCACCAATACACAACCCTAGGAAAACCTCCATCGTCACCTCAATAAACGACTAAAACACACAAGCACGCACAAAGAGTCATCTCCCATCTTCTTCAACTAAACAAAATCTTTCCTTAACATATACTGAACCCTACAAACTCCTTCTAAAATCAAATCTGGTGTTGTTTCCTTAGCTCCCATACTTACATTGTCAAAAATTAACAAGGCAGGAGAAGTATGGGTTGGATGCCCGACTCACCCAGAATGCTATGAATACATCTCAACCACGAGGATACGCCAACACTCAGTCAAAAATGATAAAGCCAAAACTCAATCACAATGCCACAATCAAAGGCTCAACCAAAGAACTACGACTGAAATTCATTCCAACCAGCACCAGGGAAATAATAAGACAACCCAACCGGACAAGCAACTGAAGGAGACTATGGGAATAACCCACATACCTGCCAACCTCCTAAACTAACCAAATAAAGAGGGTCGTACTAATCACCCGAGAAAGAATAACCCAACCATGCTCACTAGTATAACCAACACCATCCCAACTCAAAACTAGAGCCCAAACTCCAGCACAACCACCGGTAACACCAACCCAACACATGAGCTTCTAGAAAATGCTAGGAAATAGCCTAGGTAACAACCATCTAGGACCACTCAAAAGGAAGACTCAACACAACCCCAGGGTCACAACGGAACTGGAAGCAAAACCAACCAGAAAAGAGACTAACAAGAACTACCCACGAGCCACAACTCCTAGTAAATACCTCACAAGGATAAATCACCCCCCATCCACTATTAAGGAATAAACTACCACGAAAACAATGCATAGATACTACAATTCAACTAGTCAAACAACTAAACAACTAGCAGGTAGGCATATAAGTAATTAAATGATAGAAAGGATAGAATCGCAACGCGAGCATGACTATTATAAGTCAAAGGTAATAGGAGCCTTACCTGGAATAACGATATCAGGAACCTCTACCTCGGGCCCACTAGGAGGGGCATCAACCTGACAGTGTCTTACACTGGCTGGAGTAGTCAAAGTTAAAGGCTTTGTCATCCTTTGATGGGGATAGTCTCTAGCATAATATTCCATCACCTCGCAACTATAGCAACCCAAAAAAGCTCTACTCCAACACATGGTGCATGTCGACTCTGGACAAATGCCTGAACTACCCATCTGAAAGCCACCTCTAACCATTCGGGGACCACCCCCACAACCCTGCACACTACCTCTCGCTGCTTGGGGATCACCCCTACTACCCTTTACTCCACCTCTAGCCGGTGGCACTAAAGCCCTGGAAGATAATGCCTGCTGACCCTAATGACTAGAAGGCAGAATCGCGAGACAATCCCTAACCAAGTTCCCATGCTCCCTACACCAATAAAAAACCTTACCAAGTGGAGTCTGATGGGATAATCCTACTTGACCTGACCGGCCACCACGGCCTACACACTCTGAAGTCAAGCCCTAGAGAATATGGTTCGTACTCTTCCTACCCTACTCAACATGCCCTACACAACCACTCTCTGGAACCCGTGGAGCAACTAAAACTGGCCAGGTAGATAAAAAGCAATGGGACCTATCTCTGATGGAGAATCCCCTACCTCAACTCTGGGAACCTCAAGAACTGTCCTGGCGATGATGTTTCTTAGCACTACCTCTATAAGCATCATGGCATAAACCCTCAATAGACCAAGCATGATCCACTACCTAAAGGAAGGTAGTCTCATCTGTAACCAAGTGCTCGATCGCCAAGCGAAGCGGTGAAATCAAACACCCAACAAAGCTCTAAACTCTATCAAACTCTGAAGGTACAGCCCTAGCGGTACACCTTACCATGTCATGAAATCTCGCCTCATACTCCAATACCAACAGAAAACCCTGCTGAAGAACTGTTAGCTCAACCCTAGCTGAAGCACTGCTCATAGAACCGGGTAATGAAACACCCACAGGAGGACTCAGAGTCCTAGCCATAGTAACTTGAAGAACTGGGATAGCTATGAATCCAATAAGAGGCTGGGCTGGTCCCACACCCCCTATCTGAAGTGGTAAGCTCTCACTCTGAAGTCCTGGCGCTGACGGAAGCAGTGAAGCAACAGGCACAGAAGCCTCGACATCACCCGCTGTCGAACTCATATTAGGCATCTGAGAAGAAATGAAACAACCAAAGTTCAGAGGTTAATAGAGCCAGGAACGCATGATAGGGAGCCAAGAAGATGAAACTTTTCCTAACAATGCCATGTAGCCTCCCGTAGATAGGATACGGACATCATCATACCAATTCTTGAGACTCTACGTAGACACTTGCTTCTGTACCACGACACTGGTGAATCTAGAGCTTGGTACCAAGCTCTCATGACCCAATTTCTCAGGTCATGATGGCACCTACAACCCCCAAGTAGACAAACTAATTCCTGTAGCTCGGAATGATTAGTAATGGGTTACTACCTAGACAATACGCACAATGAATAGAAATAAGCAGAAGCAGAATATAAAGATAAGACAACAAGAAAGCAACAACCCAAAATATATATACAAATGATACTACACCAACCCCAAAACTTGGTATCGACAGTATAGAATCTTCTAATGAAATACAAGTGCTAGAAGTAACAAAAGATAAGTACAACTATCTCTGAATATACAAAGAGTATCAGTACAAGAGATGAGATGTAGACAAGCCCCAACCGTCAGGCGCTTATCCTGGTCTCGAATGTCCCAAAAGCTGCACTAGTCTCCAATGCGATCAACAACGAAAACTCAACTAATATCTGTACCAAGAAGTGCAAATGTGTAGTATGAGCATCAAGACAACGGGTACTCATCAGCCGACTGAGCGCATATAAGATATAAACACAGTAATAAGCAGAACACAAGAAAGCAATCCTGGAAGCAAGGGAGAAGCACATGAAACTAGCACAAGGAGCAATCAACCAAGAGTTACAAGTATAAATACTAGCATAAACATATACATAACACGGGAACACAAGTGAAAGGAAGAAGAACACACCTGGAATCTTTGCAATAATAGTATATAAAAAGAGAGAGAGTCAGGAATATGGCGGTATATTAGTAACCTCAAGTAAAAGGAAAAGAAGGAAAGCAGTCTAACATACTCAAGATGGAATCAACAAGCATAAGGAAATCATAACACCAATCCAACTTCAAGATAACATAAACATAAATCCACCTTACAAGTACAACCCTAGCATGTAATAACTAACCCACAATAACCAAGAAGTACTACTAAAATCTTGATAAGAATGGAACCAAAAACTCACAATCTGCTCAGAAGGCCACACAAAAGTGCCTCAATAAGATAGGACTCCCTATCCCTCTCAATAATCAAAATCCCACAATATAACCAAGAAATAAGGACCATAACCAGCTCTATAAAGCGACAATAGCAATCTAAACTACCTACAGTCCCAACGGCTGCCCATACAACCGAAGAACACAATCAAGTGAAAACAAACCCTCTGGCGCCCATACAACCGGAGCATACACTGAACACACAGCAAACAAGGGTGGAATCCGAGTGAAATATGCATAATAATGATAATGATGGAACCGGTAATAGTGACTATGTATGCATCTCCCCCCGACACTTTGGAAGGAGGACCCATGGTGGGACGTGCCCGCTATACCTCATCCTATAACATTTACCCCTCTTCTGGCATACTCGGCTATAGCCAGATCCTTGAACAGAGGTCCCATAGAGGTCCCGTACCACATATACAGTAATGAATGCTAAATCTTAGAGAATTAGAACCTCAAAGTACATTCTCAGAGTTGAACAAGGTCTAAAACAATAGTAGTAATCTCAAAAGACCCTCTCAAAAGGTGTCCAAAGTATACTCGGGTCTAAATCAATGATAAAAGTCTCAATAACCCTCTTAAAGAGTGCCCAGAGCATATCCGGGTCTAAGTCAATAAGAAATCAGGTCTAGTGCTCTGCCCACCAAAGCCTAGTATCAGTAGGAAATCAAGTCTAGTACTCTGCCCAACAGAGCCTAGTATCGGTAGGAAATCAGTATGAAATCATCCAAAACCTCATGACATCATTAGATTATACCAAAAATGGGCCCCAGGGGCCATTTAAGTTTAGGAAAAACCATCTATAGTGGCGCGCAACCAAAACCAAAGTAAAACATGCAAGAAAACCTTATTCATGGATGATATGCTCGCACACACTTATAAATTAGCCCAACGGCTGACAAATATTTCTACCGGCCCTGCACAGGATCCATAGCTACTCAGCAGACATAACCAGTTCAAAAGGATGTCTCTATATCCGGGACTTGCGGACATTCCCAAAAAAGCCATCGTCTATATTCCAGAGTCAATACAAGGCCACACAGGACCACAAGGGTGATATACAATACTACACGAATACTACAATCAACGTATGAAGTAAACGGACAGAAAAGAAAGGCAAGGTATGGGGTACCAACCTAAAACAACCCACCCAAGTATGCTAATTAATGCAGTTATAGCCTATATACGCAGAGTCTAGGTAGGAAAAACCATAACCTACCTGTCATCTGATGACAAGCTGCGGGAATGGCATTGTCCAGACTCAAACTACTTCGAGAAGCTCTGAATCATGAAAATACTATCAACACAATAATCTAGGCATTAAAATGAAACCAACGATACCCATAATGCTATAAATATAACTGGGTCAAACTCTGAGTCACAAGCTGGATCGTGGGCCTCGCAACCTAAAATCAGAAACAAAAAACATCACGATGTTCCCCACATTCCTGGGAGAAGGTGCTCAAAATTTGAGCAAAAATAGACCATGGGAAGGGGTCAAAACAGCCCCAAGAATCAACAATTTAAAGGAGAGAATTTATGGGTTTTTATCGAACTTTAAGATAGAAACTTACCAATTTACGAGGCCAAGAAATGATCCCGTATCAGCAATAATTATTCCTCAAGGAAATGGGGACAAACAGATGAAAATTTGGAAATAAAGTGGTGGAGAAATCGAAGTTGGAAGATGAGGTGAAAAGCTGAAAATGAGCTGCCAACAGCTATATAAGTTTGCCTGCAGAGGCGCAGGGGTGGACCATGGGAGCTGGTGCACGGGCAGGGGTGCTGGTCATGGGCACTGGTATGCATGAGGCTAGGCGCTGGCATTGGCGCAAGTGCGTACAGTGGTGTGCAGGCGCGCACGCGCAAGGGCGCTGGCACAGGCGCCATGGCACCACACTAGCAACCAGCAATGCCAATTCACACTTGGGTCCCCAGGAACGCATCCAAGGTCCCATGAACACAAATGACCTAAGCTATTCAACTAGAAACGGTGTCTTAGATCCAATGGAATCGACTAAAATTCCATCAGAGGTCGATTTATTAAAAAATGTGCCCCACGCCCAAAATTAACCTTTATCCAACTATTTCCAAAACAAAACCCAATGGCCGAAATCACGCTCGGAAGCCTCGGGACACAAGCCAATGGTCTCTCTAGCCTAAAATCAACATTCCAGAGCTAACAGTGTTGACAGAATTTCCATCTAAGGTTGTCTTCTCTAAATGTTGACCAAAGTCAGCCTAGCAAGCCCAACTGGCCTGAAAACACAGAACAAGAGAGAATTCCAAGCTGAAAAACTCCCGGATCTCGAAAAAAGGTCCCACTAGACCAAAGTCCATGCTCCGGAGCTAACAGAACTGTTGGAATTCGATTCTGAGCACGTTCACTAAGAATATTGACTGAAGTCAACGATTTCAAAAGTCTAAAGCTCTAAAACAAGGAACAACCAAAAAGACCAAATAAATAGACCATGCACCAAACTACCGGTACCATCAAGCCATAAATGTCTTGGGTCCACTACAGGAAACCTCTAATGGTACAAGAAAGGAGAACATGTGTAAATGATCGAAAGGGTCATTACAGTTTGGTTGTTTTGGCCGTTTGCCTATTTTAGAGCCTTAACTTAGAACATCATTCACTTTTGTCAATATTCTTAGCTAACGTGCTCAGAATCAAATTCTGATAGTTCCGTCTAGTTGGACCTTTAGTCAAGGCCTGAGAACTTTCGATGTGGTTTTTGTGTTGCTTTTTCTGTTTTTAGGTGATTTGGAGTTAAAAGAGTAACTTGGGTCAACTTTCGATGATTGGAGTGTTAGATTCAAAATCCAACTATTCCATCAGCTCCATAATGATAAGTTTGGGTTAGGTTGGTGGTTAGTTTTGGTCCCGGTGGTGAGCCGAGCTCATTTCAGCTAGTTGGTTGGTGTTAGTGGCATTGACTTAGGTGAAAATTTCTATGGAATAACCTCGTATGAAAGTTCCATCGATTTAGTTGAGTCTGAAACATTTTTTCCACTCTATTAGCATTATTGATTTTTGAATATTGGTTTCTGGTTGTGCTCGAAATGCCTTGTGGAAATTCTTAGTGCAGTTGGTTTTATTGCAGTTGTAGGCCTTCAGCGCCAACGGCGCCCAGGCAGCGCAATCGTGCTAGCCTAGGGCCGGCCCTTATGTGCGATGGCTCCAGGCTAGCACTGATGGCGCCTGCCTACTAGCGCTGATGGCGCCCCTCTGTGCGATTGCTCCTTGGCACCTGGACCTCCCTTAGAGTGATGGCGTTGGTATAGCACGATAGCGCTGACCAGCTGCCATCAGCTATATATTACTTGACATTTCAATTTTCTAGCCTTGTACTTTCATTATTCTAAGTCCTAAACTCAATTTTCTCTCCACCAAATTGCTCTAAATCAGTTCCAAGGCTTGGGAATTCATTCCATTGAAGAGAAAGCTTGCTCCCTTGATTTCTTTGGTTAGTCACCTTCCCCACTTTCCCTTTTTCCCCCATTGTTGAACCTCCATGGCTATAAATTCTAAAAGCTTGATTTTTGCCTTGAAGAATCTGCCTCCTTGGAGTTACATGTCCCATAAACTCCGTGATATTGTTTCCTTGGTGTGTTGCTCTCGTTTTGGTAAGCCTCCTTGCTCAAATTTTGATTTTGTTCTTAAAATTCCTTCTTTAAATCCCCTCTTGAGCGGGCTGTTTTGGAGCCTTTCCCTTGGCCCAAATTGCTCATTTTTGGAGCATGTCTTCTTGGCACCTTTGTGGGCATCGTGCTTCTTTTCATTTTTGATTTCAGGTTGCGGGGCTCACGGCTTGTCTGTGACCCGAATTTCAGCCCGGCTATTATTATAGCGATATGAGTATCGTTAGACTCGTTTTAATGTGATTTTTATGTTTTTGATAGTTTGATTATCATTCGGGGTTTCTCAAAGTGATTCGGGCATGGATATCATTGTCCTAATAGCTTGTCATTAGACGACAGGTAGGTTATGGTTTAAACTCTTTAGACTTCACATATATAGGACAAAAATTTAATGTTTGTAGTATTTGTCTTATACGCTCTATTCACCATCCTGTGAGGACTTATATTGACTCTGGAACATAGATGGTGGGTAATTTGGAAATGTCCTTGAGTCTCGGACATCGTTATTATTATTTTATAGCTGGCTATCTATGCTGTAGAATGATTGGAGTTTGTGCAGGGCTGATAGGTTGATTGTGAGTCGTTGGGCTAATGATTGTGATTGAGCATGCCATTATCATGAATATAAAAGGATTTTCATCATGATTTTACTATGGTTTTTGCTTTGGGCCTTCTATTAATGATTTCTAAACCTTGCATAGCCCATGGGGCCCATTTTTAGTAAAATTGATTTTGAAATGATTTGGTATCATCTTAATGGATCTTCTAGGGGTAAGAAAGGTTAAAAGAAAGATTCATTACAGTTTTCCTTCTATATATTAGCCCCGATTGAACCGAGGTGCTAGATTGACCCTATAATGGATGAGAAATGATATTAGAAATGATAAACTCGAGCATCGGACTTGATTTACTAATGTTTTAGACCCAAATATGCCCGGGCACCCTTGAGGGGAGGGGTGTTTATGAGACTTATTTCATTGGTTTAGACCTGGATGGAATTCAGGCATGCATTTTGAGTATTAGAGTACTAGTTTGGATCCAGTGGCACTCCGGACTAATATTTTGAGGTTAAAGTATAGTATGTGGTCTACGAGTAGACCTCCATGGACCCTGTCATCCCATACAAAGTTCTACAGGCAAAAGGGTGACCGGGGGTAGGGGTGTACGATGGAGTAGATGTACTCGGGAGAAGTCTTTCCATGGATCCCGCCTTTATTGGACCTTTGGGGCATTGGAGAGGGTAACATACTGACACTGCGGTTACACTTAGTTTGGCATATCATATCATATCATTCATTTGTGTGAGGTACCACCCTTGTTTGTTGTTTGTTGATTGTTCGCTCCGATAGTATGGGATGCTGGAGGGTTTGTCTTCACTTGTTTGTGTTCCTTGGGTGTATGGGTGCCCTTGGAACTGTAGGTAGACTTACTGTTACTATTTCGCTCTATTGGTTCCTATTATGGTTTCTAGTGGGATTGGAGATTGTTAAGATTGCTTTTGGGTTTTTAATTATGGGGTTCTGACTTGAGATTTATATGTTTAGTTGGGGTTATTGTATCTTGTATTCAAGCATGATTATCGTTATCTTTTCTCTCCTTTTCTAACCATTTGAGGTTACCGGTATACCGCCTACTTTCTAAAATCTTCTTTATATACTTGTTGTTGTAAGGATCCTGGGTACGTGTTTCTTTCTTTCACCTGTGATGTGTATTCTTTTAGCTAGCCATATGTGTTGTTCCTGCTTATATTCATTCTGTGCTAGCTTCCGTGTACTTATTCATTGCCATTTATGAGTAATTGTTTTCTATTCTTCTTATTACTGCTCTTTTATCTTATATGTGCCAAGTCGGCCTATGATACCTACTGGGTACCAATTGCTTTGAAATTGGTGCTCATACTACACTTTGCATCTTCTGGTGCAGATCCTAGTGTGGGCCATCGCCGCAAGATCATGGGATTCGTGCTTGGGGATCTTTTGGACTATCTAGACTGAGGGTGAGCTCTTAGCGGCCGGATCTTAGCTTTAGTTTATCTTTTGTACTATGTACTCTATTACTACTCAGAGACATTGTGTATATATTATTTTGGATGCTTCGTACTCCTTATATGTAGTTCCGGCTCTACTATGATACCAAGTTTTGGGGTTTGGTTTAGCTTCCGCATATGTATATATGTTCCTGTTATCTATCTTTTCATCTTGTGTCTTTGCTTCCACTTGATTATATTATTTCTTTTGCTTACCTGTTAGCTAGTAGCCCATTACTAACCGTTATGGGCTATGGGGATTGGTTCACCTACTGGAAGGTTGTAGGTTCTATCATGACCGAGAAACTGAGTCGTGACAGCTTGGTATCAGAGCTCTAGGTTCACCAATTTCATCGGTATAGGAGCCAATGTCTAGTAGAGTCCTGCGGATTTGGGCGGAGACATTTGTACTCAATCTTCGGGAAGCTACAGTGATATCTTAGGAAACATGGACTTTTCTTGCTTCTATCTCGTGCGTAGTATCCCTAGAAGTTTCTGGAAATCTCACTTGTTCTCGTTCACTCTTCAGCAGATGGTTTGTACGAGATCATCAATGTTGGGCAGAGACGAGCCTCTGACTCCAGCACTCCCGACACCAGCTAGGGTCTTGGGAGGTCGTATAGGTAGGGGTCGAGGACGTCCTAGAGCAGTGGCACCTGCTAGAGCCACTAGAGTTGAGAGAGAGCCCGAGTATGATTATGAGCCAGAGCTTGTTCCTGAGCAGCAACATGTGGACCCAGGGACATCCCAAGTACCACCAGCTCCAGTTCCAGTTCCAGCACCAGTCTCTATGTTGTCTTCAACTCCAGCTCAGTCTTCAGATATTTGGGGCTTACTACTTCAGCTATTGGGCATGATTGGAGAGAGACCTTCTGAGGTGGCACATACATCTGCTCAGGGGGTAGCCCTGGGTGTTCAGACTTCAGGAGCACAACCTGCTACTACAGCTCTCCGTGCTGAGGTTATTCCAGTTCCAGCGGTTGCGCAGCCTTTTGCTCCTCGCCTAGGTATGACAGATGGGGAGCAGAAGCCCTTGAGTAGATTTCTAAGATTGGTGCCACCGAGATTCGCTGGTGCATCGAGTTAGGATCCTCATGACTTCATTACTACCTGTGAGGAGATGTTACACCATCTGGGTTTGCTAGAGATTCATGGGGTTTGATATACTACGTATCAGTTGGAGGGTCCAGCGATGTTATAGTGGAGGGCACAGGTTGTCTGCAGACCTTCTATATCACCTCTGATGCCTTGGTCTGAGTTTTATGAGGCCTTCATGACTAATTTCTTACCTCAGAGCGATCGTGAGCATCACTGGGAGCAATTCACCAGGCTTATGCAGGGATTTATGTCTATATTTCAGTATGAGACCCGCTTCCATTAGCTTGCTCCATTTGGAGCTATGATCATTCCTACTAAGCCGGAAAGGATTCACAGGTTTGTTTGGGGATTACGGACAGAGCTTAGACAACCAGCTGAGATATTGGTTTCTAATGGTCAATCATTTTAGGCTATTGCAAATTATGTCTATACTATGGAGGACTTGTATCGACATGATCAAGAGGCTAGAGATAAGAGGCCTCGTTATCAGGGTGGCTACAGTGGTTCTAGACATGGTGGTAGAGGTTTAGGCCAGTGGGGCCAAGGTTATCAGCCGTAGAAGCACCAGGGTCAGCCCAGCCGACCGGTTCAGGCTTCACTTTAGACTTCAGGTAGTCCTCAGTTCGAGCAGTATCAGTCTTCGAGGGGTGCAGCTTCTGGGGCATCAGGCCATGGTGGATACACAGGTTCTGCTGGTCCATCTCGATAGTTCAGGCCGTCAGGGCCTTGTTATGAGTGTGGTGTTGTTGGTCACTATGCTAGAGATTTCCTCCAGCATGGTACAGTTCACCCAGCCGCTCAGCTGGCCGAGCCTTTTCAAGCAGTTCAACCACCGGCTACAGGGGGGGTGCTCAGGCCAGGGGTGGTGCCCCATGTGCTAGAGTAGGTGGTAGGGATGGCAGTCGGGCAGGTGGAGGTCATCATCAGTTTTATGCAGTCCCTAGAAAATTGAAGGCAGAGGCCTCAGATGTTGTGATTACAGGTACAATTTTTGTGTGCCATCAATCCTCTATGGATTTATTTTATCCTGGATCTACATGTTCATACATATATGCCTACTCTATGCCTTGTTTGGAGTTTTCTAGTAAGTCGTTATCTGTTCCTATTTCTGTTTTGACCCTAGTAGGAGATTCTTTAGTAGTGGATCAGATTGTGAGATCTTGCATGATATATGTTGGTGATTTGGAGACTTGGGGTGATTTGATGATACTTGACATGTTAGATTTTGATGTGCTATTGGGCATGGACTAGTTATCCTCTCACTATGCAATTTTGGATTATTATGCCAAGACCGTTACCATAGTCGTGCCCGGTGTGTCCTCGGTTATGTGGCAGGGTTCTGTTATCCATGCACCGACTGGGATTATCTCTTGTCTTCGAGCTAGAAAGTTGATTTCTCGTAGGTGTTTAGCTTATCTAGCATATGTTTGAGATGCTAGTGCTGACCCTTCATCTCCTGAGTCTGTCCTTGTGGTTAGAGACTTCTTAGATGTGTTCCTTACCGACCTGCCAAGCCTTCCACCTGAGAGAGATGTTAATTTTTCCATTGAGTTAGAGCCGGGCACCAGGGCCATTTCTATTCCTCCTTACCGTATGGCTCCACCTGAGTTGAGGGAGCTTAAGGAGCAGCTTCAGGATTTGTTAGCTAAGGGGTTCATTAGACCGAATGTGTCACCTTGGGGTGCTCCTGTTCTCTTTATGAAGAAGAAGTATGGGTCGATGCGGATGTGTATTGATTATCGGCAGCTGAATAAGGTGACAGTGAAGAATATGTATCCAATGACGAGGATTGATTACTTGTTTAATTAGCTTCAGGGTTCAACCGTCTTTTTGAAGATTAATTTAAGGTCTGGCTACCACCAGTTGAGGATTAGGGCAGAGGACATCCCTAAGACAGCATTCAGGACACGTTATGGACATTATGAGTTCCTGGTGATGTCTTTTGGGTTGACTAATGCCCCCGCAGCTTTAATGGACTTGATACATAGGATGCTTAGCCTGTACTTTCGTGATAGTCTTCATAGATGACATTTTGGTATACTCCCGGAGTAGAGATGAGCATGACCAGCACTTGAGGACTATACTTCAGGCTTTGAGAGATCATCAACTTTATGCCAAGTTCTCAAAGTGTGAGTTTTGGCTTGAGTCAGTTGCATTCCTAGGGCATATGGTGTCTAAGGATGGGATTAGGGTTGATCCGGGTAAGATTTTGGCGGTTCATGATTGGCCTAGAACTACTACTGCTACTGAGGTTCGCAGCTTTGTTAGGTTAGCGGGTTACTACAGGCGATTCATTCAGGGATTTTCTTCCATAGCAGCACCCTTGACTATGCTGACTAGGAAGGATGTTCCATTTCAGTAGTCGAATCAGTGCGAGGATATCTTCCAGAGGCTTAAGGCCTTATTGACTTCAGCTCCAGTTTTGACTTTACATGTTAAGGGTCAAAGTTTTACCGTGTATTATGATGATTTCAGGGTTGGTCTTGGTTGTGTGTTGATGTAGCAGGGTCTAGTGATAGCATATGCATTGAGGCAGCTGAAGGTTCACTAGCACAACTACCCCACTCATGACTTAGAGTTGGCGGCGGTAGTCTTCGCGCTCAAGATCTGGAGGCACTGCCTATATGGGGTTCATTGTGAGATATTCACTGACCATCGTAGTCTTCAGTACATTACAAGACAGCGAAAGCTGAACTCGAGGCATAGGAGATAGATAGAGTTACTGAAGGACAATGATTTCACCATTCTATATCATCCTGGCAAGGCAAACGTGGTAGCGGATGCCTTGAGTCAGAAGGCGGTGAGTATGGGAAGCAGGCTTTACTTTCAGTTTCTGAGCGACCGTTGGCCTGGACATCCAGTCCTTGGCTAACCATTTAGTTAGGCTTGACTTGTCAAATCCTAGCAGAGTTCTTACGAGTATTAAGGTTCGTTTGACTCTAGTTGATTAGATTCAGAGCCGACAGTTTGAGGATTAGAGTTTGTGTGACCTTCGTGATCAAGTAGTTTGGGGTGAGGCCAGTCGAGTTACTTTGGGTGCTGATGATATTCTGAGGTTCGACAGTCGTCTTTATGTTCTAAGGGTTGGAGATTTGATTCAGTTGATACTTTGCGAGGCGCATTGTACTAGATACTATATTTATCCTGGCGCATCAAATATGTATAGAGATTTGAGATAGCTTTACTGGTGGAGTGGTATAAAGTGGGACGTAGCGGAGTTTGTATCTCGGTGCTTGAACTATCAGCAGGTGAAGTTTGAGCACATGAGACCGGGTGGTTTGATGTAGTGACTTCCCATTCTTGAGTGGAAGTGGGAAGGTATTACTATGGACTTCATTATTGGCTTGCCTCGTACTTCTTGGGGGTTTGATTCCATCTGGGTGATTGTTGATAGGCTGACTAAGTCAGCACACTTCTTACCAGTTCAAACTTCCTATGGTGCCGAGAGGTGAGCTCAGATATACCTTCATGAGATTGTTCGGTTGCATGGGGTCCTAGCTTCTATCATTTCAGACCATGGCACTCAGTTCACATCTCAGTTTTGGAGGGCTGTTCAGCAAGATTTGGGTACAGAGGTTCATCTTAGTATTACTTTCCACCCTCAGACAGACGGCCAGTCCGAGAGGACTATTCAGGTCCTGGAGGACATGCTTCGGGCCAGTGTTCTGGACTTTGGAGGTTGATGGGATCAGTTTGTGCCTTTGGCCAAGTTTGCTTATAATAATAGCTTTAATTCGAGCATCGTCATGGCACTTTTCGAGGACTTTTATGGTAGGCATTGCAGATCCCCGATTGGGTTGTTTGATGGTTTAGAGTCCAGACTGCAGAGTACAGATTTGTTTAGAGATTCCTTAGACCGAGTCCGTTTGATTCAAGATATACTTAGAGCAGCCCAAAGTAGGCATAAGAGCTACGCTGATCATAGACTTCGTGCCTTGGAGTTCAGTGTTGGTGACTTGGTATTCCTTCGAGTATCACCCATGAAGGGCGTGATGAGATTTGGTCGGCGAGGCAAGCTTAGCCCCAGGTTCATTGGGCCATTTGACATTCTTCAGAGGGTTTGTAGTGTTGCCTACATGTTAGCTTTGCCTCCGATCTTTTAAGCTGTGCCCCTAATTTTCCATGTCTAGATGTTGCGCTGGTATTTTTCAGACGAGTCTTATGTGTTGCATTGGGATTTGGTTCAGTTAGATCAGAGTTTATCCTTTGTTGAGGAGCCGATAACTATTCTGGCCAGAGATATCAGGAGATTGAGATCTAGGGAGATTATGATTGTGAAAGTTCAGTGGAGGCATCATCTGGTCGAGGAGGCTACTTGGGAGACCGAGAGTGAGTTACGTGCTCAGTACCTGCAATTGTTCGAGCCTTCAGGTACTCCCTTCTTCTTGACTTTCGAGGACGAAAGTCATTTTAGTAGTGGATGTTGTGATGACCCTTCCGATCATCTTCGTATTTTCACATTTATTGTACTGTTAGAGATTTCCTGTAGCGACCCCAAGTCATTCATGGCTTGCTGGGACCGGTAGTTTGGTACCCTGGTCGTGCGTTTTGTTTTTTTGGCCGTTTGCCTATTTTAGAGCCTTAACTTAGAACATCATTGACTTTAGTCAACATTTTTAGCTAACATGCTCGGAATCGGATTTCGACATTTCCATTAGCTTCGGAGCATTGAGTTTGGTCTAGTTGGACCTTTAGTCGAGGCCTGAGAACTTCTGGTGTGGTTTTTGTGTTACTTTTTCTATTTTCAGGCCATTTGGAGTTGAAAGTGTAACTTGAGTAAGCTTTTGATGATCGGAGTGTCAAATTAAAAATTTGACGATTCCATCAGCTCCATAATGATGAGTTTGGGTTAGGTTGGTAGTTAGTTCGGGTCCCGGGTGAGCCGAGCTCATTTTGGCTAGTTGGTTGGTTTTAGTTAGCGTTGACTTGGGTCAACATTTCTCCGAAACGACCTCATATGAAAGTTTCATCGATTCCGTTGAGTCCGGAACATTGTTACCACTCTATTAACATTATTGATTTTTGAATATCAATTTTTGATTGTACCCGAAATACCCCATGGAAATTCTTAGTGCAGCTGGTTTTAGTGCAGTTGAAGGCCTTCAGCACCAACGGCGCCCAGGCAGCGAGATCGCGCTAGCCTGTGGCCGGCCCTTGTGCGCGATGGCTCCAGGCCAGTGCGATGGCGTCTAGGTCAGCGCCTTCCTGCCAACGCCGATGGCACCCCTCTGCGGGCGATCGCGCCTTGGCGCCTGGCCCTCCCTTAGCGCGATGGCGCTGGTTTAGCGCGGCAGCGCTGACTAGTGGCCATCCGCTATATATTTCTTGGCATTTCAATTTTCCAGCCTTGTACCTTCATTATTCTAAGTCCTAAACTGAATTTTCTCTCCACAAAATTTCTCTAAATCAGTTCCAAGCCTTGGGAATTCATTCCATTGAAGAGAAAGCTTGCTCCCTTGATTTCTTTGGTAAGTCACCTTCCCCAATTTTCCTTTTTCCCCCATTGTTGAAGCTCCATGGCTATAAATTCTAAAAGCTTGGTTTTTCCCTTGAAGAATCTTCCTCCTTGGATTTGCATGTCCCATAAACTCCGTGATTTCATTTCCATGGCGTGTTTCTCTCGTTTTGGTAAGCTTCCTTGCTCAAATTCCTATTTTGTTCTTAAAATTTCTTCTTTAAATCCCCTCTTGAGCGGGCTATTTTGGAGCCTTTCCCTTGGCCAAAATTGCTCATTTTTGGAGCATGTCTTCTGGGCTTCTTTGTGGGCATCGTGCTTTTTTTCATTTTTGGTTTTGGATTGTGAGGCTCGCGGGCCCGTCGGTGTCTCAAATTTTGACCCGGCTATTATTATAGCGATATGGGTATCGTTAGACTCATTTTAATGTGATTTTTATATTTTTTATAGTTTGATTATCATTCAAGGTTTCTCAGAGCAATCCAGGCTTGGATATCGTTGTCCTAGCAGCTTATCATCGTACGACAGGTAGGTTACGGTTTAAACTCTTTAGTCTTTGCATATATAGGATAAAATTGTATTAATGGACATCCTTGGGTTGGGTTTACTAGTTGGTACCACAGACCTTGATCGCTTTATTCATGTCCGATTACTTTTCTTCCTCCGATGTTTGTAGTATTTGTCTTATACACTCTATTCACCCTTGTGGTCCTGTGAGGCCTTATATTGAATCTCGAACATAGATGGTGGCACTACAACACAATGTATTTATAACTACAAAATCTAAGCTACAAATTTAAAAATCATAGCTATTACTTAGTAAAAGCAACAAAAAATTAAATTTATAGCTATTTACAAATTCATAAAATTTTTTAGCCACGAAAATTAAATTAGCAAAGCTAATTTCTCATTTTTGCTATAATTACTAGCAATCGTGGCAATAATTGCCTAAATAGCTATAACTTTATTGCTACAATAAAATTTTATAGCTAATCATAAGTTTCTGCCACACGATAAAAGTTATTGTAGCAATTGTAACTTTTTTAGCCACAATAAATTATTTAAAATAAATATGCAGCTAAATAAAATTTTTTGCTTCAAGTTATAAAAAATCGTGGCAATAGTTAAATGATACAAAATATGTAGCTAAATAATTTTTTTAATTTAGATTTTTTCCTTTTATTAATAATGTATAAATAGACAAGTCGATCGTTTAGTGAATATAATAAATACAAATACAATAATAAAGAAAGCAATTTTGATATTTTAACTTTTTTATTTTGAACTTTTTCTTATTGAAAGTTTTATTTTATTTTTGAATTTTTTATTTTCAATTTGAAATTTTAAGTCATATAATTCATATAATTTTTATATTTTTAAATCAAATTAAAAAAATTGCAATTCAGAATTTATATCTCTATTCAAATTCTAATTGAAAGAACGAAATCTTGTGGAAGTATGATTTCACTATAATGAGTTATTTTAATTTAAATTTGAATTCACGTTGTTGATATTAAAATAAATTAAATTGACATTTTTCAAAATTTATATCGTAAAATAATTTTTCAAACTTAAAATTTTGTGGCGATGGCATTTGCTACCACAATACTATTTTACTTCTCCTATTATATATAGATAAATTAGATAATATTTTAAATATTGACAATCTTAATTTATTTTTAAATTTTCTATTTAAATTTGGCATATTAATTTATACAATTGATTTTAAATTCATATGATTTTTATATTCTCAATTCAAATTACGAAACTTGCAATTTAATATTCATATCACTGTTTAAAATTAAATTAAAATAATCAAATATTGTAAAAGTATGATTTCAGCATAATAGAGCACTTTAATATGTATTTGAATTCATGTTATTGATATAAAAAATGGTTGAATTGACTTTTTTTTTTTAATTTCTATCTTAAAATAATTTTCAAAACTTGATTTTTTTGATAATTGACACTTGTCACCAAAATATTATTTTGCTTCTCTGATTTTATATAGATAGATTAGACAATTTTTCTAATATTGATAATTTTATTTTATTTTATAATGTTTTATTCTAAACATAACATTCCAATCCATATGATTCATTTTAAATTTATATAATATGATAAAAACATACTCAGTGTAGTCCCACAAAGTAAGATATGAAGAGAGTAGAGTGTACAAAGACCTTTTTCTAACCTTAGAAGTAAAAAATAATAATTTAAATTAATATTATTTTTATATTTTCAATTCAAACTAAAAATAGTAATTCGAAATTAAGAATAATCATAAATTTAACTAAACACTATAAATTAAGAATTTATTAAAATAAGAGACTGGATAACAAAATGAACAATATCATAGAAGGTCAAAAGAGTTGAAAAGGAGCATTTTAGAATATATTATTTCATATAAATAGTTGAAATTTTCCATTAATTAAAATAAAGTATGTATTTATTACTATTATTATTTTTCATTAGACTTTGTTATGTTCGATTTTTGGGGTATAATTGTTACATTCGTTAGTTATTACATAATAATAGAATTGATAATTAAAAAAGGCAATATATATATATAATAATAATAATAAATAAAGAAAACACGAAGGCCAATTGGCCACCGAAAAAATATATCTCAAACTTACTTCTCTCACGGCCACTCTACCCTTCCCCATATCCAAATTCCAAACCCCAAAATCTCCCTTCAAATATTACCTATCAAGACAAAAGTACACAGACGGAGGATAATACTCCGGATATACTCTCAATCCTTACTACACTTTTCCTGAAAATGGACAGTATAGGAACGAGATTACAAAAGATAGAAACAAATGAGCTAAGTCAGCAGCATGACTCTAAACATGCGAAGCTAAGTCGATCGGAAGACTCAAAAATTCCAGAGCTAAAAGGAGACGTTGGGAAACTCCCTAAAACCCATAACGATTTGTTAAATACAACTGCAGGTACAAGCAAGGCTGCAGAAAATAAAAAAGCTAGCATAAAATCATTTACAAATACAAATCTGAACAAGGTATTTGATAAACCATTTACCCACAAAAGACAACCCACTGAGATATCAAGTGCCATACCCCAGACATCCACATATGCAAATAGCCTCCACAAAGATAAAAAGATATACAATCATATTACCCAAACCTACATCGAAAATATCTACAAGATACAAACTTTCCTAAATCTTAACCTGAGAACTACCACTACCCCCGAAAAAACACAAGACTATTTAAAAAAATATGTGTAAACAATTACCAAAACTATATTTTCCAGATGAAAATAAACAATTTACATACATAGTAGAAACAGACTCTAGCGACCATAGCTACGGCGGAGTATTAAAATATAAATATGAAAATGAAAAAATAGAACACCATTGTAGATATTACTCAGGATCATATACAGAACCACAAATAAAATGGGAAATAAATAGGAAAGAACTATTTGCATTATACAAATGTCTGTTAAACTTTGAACCATACATAGTTTATAATAAATTTCTTGTAAGAACAGATCATACACAAGTTAGATGGTGGCTTACAAGGAAAATACAAGATTCAGTTACTACAAAAGAAATAAGGAGACTTATACTCAATATACAAAACTTTACATTTACAATTGAAGTGATTTCAACTGACAAGAATGCAATTGCAGATTACCTATCAAGACAAAAGTACACAGACGGAGGATAATACTCCGGATATACTCTCAATCCTTACTACACTTTCCCTGAAAGTGGACAGTATAGGAACGAGATTACAAAAGATAGAAACAAATGAGCTAAGTCAGCAGCATGACTCTAAACATGCGGAGCTAAGTCGATCGGAAGACTCAAAAATTCCAGAGCTAAAAGGAGACGTTGGGAAACTCCCTAAAACCCATAACGATTTGTTAAATACAGCTGCAGGTACAAGCAAGGCTGCAGAAAATAAAAAAGCTAGCATAAAACCATTTACAAATACAAATCTGAACAAGGTATTTGATAAACCATTTACCCACAAAAGACAACCCACTGAGATATCAAGTGCCATACCCCAGACATCCACATATGCAAATAGCCTCCACAAAGATAAAAAGATATACAATCATATTACCCAAACCTACATCGAAAATATCTACAAGATACAAACTTTCCTAAACCTTAACCCGAGATCTACCACTATCCCCGAAAAAACACAAGACTATTTAACTCAAAAACTACAAGGATACAACCGGCTGATAGCACAGCCAAAAACAAATCCAAACCTAGTTAGAACTTGTTATAACTACGGATTACTTAGCACCGTATATACATACGACGGCGAAGAGATAAGTGGAATTCCAGAACTCCACAAAGCCTTTATTACATATAAACGAATTACAAAAGGAAATTTATTTTTTATAAAATTCTACACAGCACCAGCAAAAATATTATATGATGAAATAAAACCCCTTCCCACTTAAGTAAAATCTCCCTTCAAAAATTAACAATTACAAAAAATTAAAATTTCCCCCCAAAATTTTAATATCAATTAAATAACATATCCCCCTTCCCACTTAATTAACAAACACCCATATCCCTTTCCCCTCTCCCCTCTCCCCTCACCCCATTCCTTTCCATCCCCCTCCCTTCCCCCTCCCTTCCCCCTTCGTCCCTCACCCTTTCCAGTTCCCCCCCTCCCCCTCCCCCTTCATCCCTCGCCTTTTCTTATTCCAATTTCTATATAATTCGATATGAATTTTTTGTGTGATATTTTTCTAATTAACTTTTATTTTAGGTCTTACAACATATGATTCTTCAAGTAGATGAAATAAATTTTTACGATATAAGTGTTGTACTGGATTGTATATATATTTGTTTTAATGTAAAGATATTTTTTTGTTTATGTGAGTTTTAAAATATTGATATTGAAATTTGATATTTCTCACTTGTGTTATTACACTGAATATGTTATTGTTGTTGTGCTGGAATTTGAGATTTATATTTACAGATTTAAGAAGTATATAAAGTTTACGGGTTTGTTTACTTCTTTGGTTGCTTTGCACTTTTTCTTTAAAATTTTTAGTTAAAGAATTATCTAAGGCATATATATATTTCCCCCCTTGAAATTCTTTACATACACACACTTACATATATAATTAGTTGATTTTGATTTTCTTGGTGCTAATGTACTTTATCATTATTGATAGGCATATTAATGAAAAAAGAGCATATAAATGATAAACTAGGCCGGATATTGATCAAGTTAACGCGCAATAGAAGATCGTGAAAGAAGAGATAGAGGAAGACTATGCTGTTTTGGACTCAAAAAACATAATTTCTTAAAAGAATCGTATATTGTAACTATTTTCAAAATTATAAAATGCAATCAAATGTAACTTTACAATTGATTTGGAATCTCAAAATAGATTTGTTGCTACATTATGTAACTTTTCTAATGAACAAAGTTAGTGAAAAGTCTCTACTTTGTAGTAATGATATTGTTGAAATTTATTTTGGATTTTTTTTAGTTCATAATAGGAATTCTTGTGATTAAAATGCTTATGGCAGTATTGTTCAATTTATAGCAATAAATTTTTGTAGTTTAGTCACAATCTATATATTACCAAAAATATGGTTATATATTTTCACTTTTTACACCAAATTATTTTTTTAGCTATAATCTATGTATTTCGTGAAAAAATAAATAATTTTTTAGCTATATACAACATTGTTTGTGGCAAATACTTTAGTTTATAGCTGTAGATTTTTTAACTCGTAGCTAAATACAAGAATTATAATCATGAGACTAAAATATAAAATAGCCACAATTTTTTAATTTTCATAGAAAATAAATTAATTTTTTTGCCACAATAAAACGTATTGTGGCTACAATATAAAAATTGCTATAGATTTTATTTGTCATGGCAAAAGAGTAAAATTATTTGCTATAAGTATATATTTTGTAGCAACATTTTTTTTACTATCATAGCTACAACACATTATTTTTGTAGCTGCAAGTATTAACTCTTAGCTATAGGCCATGTAAAGTCTGTGGCTAACTTTTAGTTACGCGAAATCTTACTACGAATGCTACGGAAAGAAAATTTGTGGCGAAAGCGTTTAGACACGAAACTTTTCATATTTAGCTACGACATTTTCTGTAGCTATATATGCATTATGTTGTAGTGTGGGGAATTTGGGAATGTTCATGAGTTTCGGACATCGTTATTATTGTTTTCGAGCTGGCTATCTATGCTATAAAATGATTGAAGCCTGTGCAGGGCCGATAGGTTGATTGTGAGCCGTTGGGCTATTGATTGTGATTGAGCATGCCATTATCATGCATATAAAAGGATTTTCTTCATGATTTTACTACGGTTTTGGCTTCGGGCCTTCTATTGATGATTTCTAAACCTTGCACGGCATGTGGAGCCCATTTTTGGTAAAATTAATTATGAAATAATTTGGTATCATCTTAATGGATCTTCTTGGGGTAAGAAAGGTTAAAAGAAAGATTTGTTACAGTTTTTCTACTATATATTAGACCCGGTTGAACCGAGGTGCTAGATTGACCCTGTTATGGATGAGAAATGATATTAGACTCGATAAAGATAAGCATCAAACTTGATTTACTACTGTTTTAGACCTGGAGACGCCCGAGCACCCTTGAGAGAGGGTTTATGAGACTTATTTCATTGATTTAGACCTGGGTGGAATTCGGGCATGCATTTCGAGCATTAGAGTACAGTTTGGATCAAGTGGCACTTCAGACTGATATTTTGAGGTTAGAGTGTAGTATGTGGTCAATGAGTAGACCCCCATGGACGTTGTCATCCCGGACCAAGTGCTACGGGAAAAAAGGTGACCGGGGGTGGGGGTGTACGTCATAGTAGATGTACTCGGGAGAAGTCCTTCCATGGATCCCGCCTTTATTAGACCTTTGGGGAACTAGAGGGGGTAACATACTGACACTGCGGTTACACTTTGTTTGGCATATCATATCATATCATTCATTTATGTGAGGTACCACCCTTGTTTTCTGTTTGTTGATTGTATGCTCCGGTAGTATGGGATACCGGAGGGTTTTTCTTCACTTGTTTGTGTTCCTTGGGCATATGGGATCCCTTGGGACTGTAGGTAGACTTACTGCTACTATTTCGCTCTATTGCTTCCTATTGTGGTTTCTAGTGGGATTGGAAATTTTTAAGATTGCTTTTGGGTTTTTAATTGTGGGGTTCTTACTTGAGATTTGTATGTTTAGTTGGGGTTATCGTATCTTGTATTCAAGCATGATTACCATTATCTTTTCTATCCTTTTCTATCCATTTGAGGTTACCGGTATACTGCCTACTTTTTAAACTCTTCTTTATATACTTGTTGTTGCGAGGATCCCGGGTACATGTTTCTTTCTTTTGCCTATGATGCGTATTCTTTTAGCTAGCCATATGTGTTATTCCTGCTTATTGGTGCTCATACTACACTCTGCATCTTCTGGTGCAGATCCTGATGTGGGCCATCACCGCTAGATTGTGGGATTCGTGCTTGGGGGATCTTTTGGACTATCCAGACTGAGGGTGAGCTCTTGGCAGTCGGAGCTTAGCTTTAGTTTATCATTTGTACTATATACTCTGTTACTACTCGGAGACATTGTGTATATATTAGTTTGGATGCTTCGTACTCCTTATATGTAGTTCCGACTCTATACTATGATACTAGGTTTTGGAGTTTGGTTTAGCTTCCGCATATGTATATATGATCCTGTTATCTGTCTTGTCATCTTGTGCCTTTGCTTCGGCTTGATTATATTATTTCTTCCTCTTAAATGTTAGATAGTAACTCATTACTAACCGTTTCAGGCTACGGGGATTGGTTCGCCTACTGGAGGATTATAGGTGCTATCATGACCTAGAAATTGGGTCGTGACAGAGGTAAGCGGTGCTTATCATCTGAATAATTCTCTTTTTGTCAATGTCTTTCTTATATGATATGTCAAATATTTCACCATGTGCTGTAAAATTTTCATTCAATATTGAAAAGCCAAATGAAAGAAATAAAGATACAACCTGCCTACAAATTAACATCGATCTCCTTTTCAAATCTTAAGACTCCAGATATTTTTCAGTCAAAATTTGGACATTAAACATCATGCTTTAAAATCAAGAAAGTTTCTAGTATTTGATATAATATATGTAGATCTAAATGTTCTATTTATCATATTCACAACTATATATGATATCTGAATCAAGAAATCTTGAGTTCTGTTTGCACATAAAAATCTAACTATTAAGTGAAATAAAACAAATAAATGTCAATTAATAAAAAATATACACTCAATTATAGATTAAATATGTTAAAAACTTGGCATATACATAAAGAGCGTCAATAAGATATCGACAGTGAACACTAGAAATGAACCTTATGTAATGCCCCAAACTTAAGATACGAATGCAACTCGTAAACACGAAGGAGTTATTATGAACCAAGAGGATAAGATTTTAAATGGATAATTATATAAAGGTACACTTATATTAAGCCATTTGAAGTGCTAGAATAAGGTTGGATACCAAAGGGATACTTAAAACAAAAGTTCAAGTTGAAGGGTTTATTACGGTAGAGTATTTCAAACAAACTCGCATATGGTCGGACTTGTAACAGGTATATCTCCCAATATAAAAGGATTTAATGGTCCTATGAAGTACCAAATTAAAGGTATTTGAGTATAATTTTCAACATAATAAACCACTTGTCCATACGTGTTCGAAGTAAAAAGTTATATGCATTTTACTATAGATACACGCACTGCACAATCACCGCAGGACATGTGGCAGCCTTGGGTAAGTCGGCCAAAAATTGTGTTTTTATATTGAAAATTTGTGATTTCATTACCCATATCTATCAGAAAGTAAATGACCTCTTTCTTACTAGTTTTATTCAGTTCTTCTTCACCTCAATCTCTCCCTAGCCTAAGGTAAGTGGATTCCTTCAAGAATCAAGTGTATTTTTCATCATAGGTCATGAAAACATACTTAACCAAGTGTTTTCTTGAAGGAAAAGGTGTTGTTATTGAAGATAAAAAAAAAGATACAGGGATTGGATTCTTATTGATAAAGGTATGGCTGCTCTTATATCCCCATAAATATGACACTAAGAGTTGTTTTAAGTATAGTTTACGGGTAGGACTCACGGGATAGTGATAGGAAGTCGTTAATCCATGTTTTGCCAATTGTAATTGATATACTTTGTGAGGAGAGAGTATTTAGAGGGCTATACTAATTGTATTGTTTACTAAATGAGGTGTGTATTATTGTGTATTGAGTCAGCAATCTTGTTGCGATAAGGAGGGAGGCTACGTATAGCTAACAAGATTTTTATGGCTCTTGCAAGCTTGTCGCTAGTTAAGTCTTTGATGAAATGATTAAATGGATTGAGAATGTTGTTTAAATGTTATTAGGCTTCCTATCACTGTATGAAATGTTATAATTCTCTCCCAACTGAATGTATGAGCTTAAAGGGGCATTTGATGCCACTAGATAAAGAACTTCTGAGACGGTGTTTGGAAGCCGATGGGTCAAGTTTATGACCCTATTTGGGATATGGAATGGATTGTATATTGTAAGGAAAGGATGGAGGGATTAATATTGACTCCATAGGTAGTCATAGTTAAGTTGATAAGGAGAAAAGAGAGAGGTGTGGCGATACACCATTTATTTATCTTATTTACTAAGCTTGTCGCTCGTAAGCTATTATCGTCTTTCTGACCTTATCATGCTTCTTGGTTAGTTGCTTATACTATTGCATATGTTGTTATGTCATAGATAAAAAGTGTTTTGAAGGGCACCAATGATATTACATAAGGGAGGGAGAGTCTCGTAGTAAGGTATGTAAAGCTAAAACTTTTTTCGCCATCACGGTATGACCTAGAGTCACATGTTCCTCCTATAAAGGTTGTCATAGATTATATGCTACTTGAAAGCAAAGCTTATTACTATTATAGGTCTCTTTTGTGTGGAGTTCAAAACCTATAGAGTTATAGTACTCATTTCTAGTCAAAAAATTCATATGTTTCACATGACTATACGTGTCTTCAGTTGAAACTTCTAGAAGTTACCGAGCATATATGTCACAAAGTGTAAAAGAAGTAATTTGCCATAGATTAGCCATGAGTATATAGATCATTTAGATATATGATCTTTCAGCTAAAAGAAAGTAATCAACATTCAGATAACGAGTTATACGGTTCATGGGTTGCTTACTAGAGGCCTTTACAAGCAAGATAAGCTTATAGCCTACTCTGCATCATGGGGTAGGTATCTTTAGGGACACTATGTGCGACGCTATTTTGTGCACAGAATTCAGACAGAGTCAGCAAGAGCTTCCCATTGTGGATTCCCCTGACTATATAGGCTTGCGGACAGACCTTATAGGAGCCCTGAAGGGCATACCTTGATAGACCACATTATCCATACTATGAGATTTAAAACATGATTGTGATAGTTGGCTATAAATGCCAAAAAAGCATCACTAATCGCTTTAGTAGGCCATCTTGTAACTTCCTGACAGTTAGTATTAAAAAAAGAAGAGAGAATCACCAGAACAAGAGCATCTAAGTACAGAAATGGCACTATACAAGAAGCTCCTGTCTACCAAAATAAAAAATATAGACAATATAAATAGAAGGAAAGCACTAAGATCTCTGGAGGCCGGGAGCTCATCTCGACCGAAACAGTAGCTGGCCTCAAACAAAAGGATGGTCAATGAGGGTAGCTCGTACTAGGTGATATATCAGAAAAATATGCATATGTGTAGTATGAGTACCAAAACACGACATACTCAGTAGGCCATCATGGGCTGGTCGAGCTTAGAAGATGATACATAATATAAGAAGTAGGAAAGTAAACTAGCTATCGAGATCCACCTTAATCTAGTTATCAACCGAAAAGAGGCATAATATGAACTAACGCCAAAGATAATAATAATAATAATTATAATAGGAATAAGCCACTCAATATAATGACCATTTCAGACATTTCTGCATTTATGCTTTCTTTGTATTGTTAGAGCTTGCCTATAGCAACCTCAAGTCATTTATGGCTTGCTGGGACCAGTGGTTTGGTGCCCTGGTCGTTCATTGGATCATTATGGCAGTTTCCCTGTTTTAAAGTTTTAATTTAGGAATACATTGACTTTAGTCAACATTCTTAGCTAACATGCTCGGAATTGAATTCTAACAGTCCCGTTAGCTCCAGCGCGTGGAGTTTGGTCTAGTTGGACCTTTAGTCGAGGCCTGAGAAGTTCCATTTTGGGTTTTGTGTTTCTTTTTCAGTTTTTAGGCCATTTGGAGTTGGAAGTGTGACTTGAGTAAACTTTTGATGATCGGAGCGTCAGATTCAAAATCCAACAATTCCATCAGCTCCAAAATTTTGAGTTTTGGTTAGGTAGGTGGTTGTTTAAGGTCTCGAGTAAGCCAGGCTCATTTTGGATAGTTGGATAATCTTTAGTTAGTGTTTACTTAGGTCAACATTCCTCTAAAATGACCTCATATGGAAGTTTTGTCGATTCCTTTCAGTCCAAAACGTCATTTCCACTATAATAGCATTATTGGTTTTTGAGTATCGGGTTCCAATCGTGCATGGAACACCTCGTAGAAATTTCTAACACAGCTGGTTTCCTATTGCAGAGGGCCTTCAGTGCCGATGGTGCCTCAGCAGCGCGATCGCGCTATGCCAGTGCCTGCCCTCCTTCGTGATAGTACCCGAACAATATTGATGGTGCCTAGTCCAACACCTTCCTGTCAGCGTCGATAGCGCCATTTTGGCACGATAGCACCCGCCCACCTCCCTACTTGAAGTGCTATAGCGCTAAGCTAGCACTGATGGCGCTAGCATGCGGGCATAGTATCATTTTCAGTTTTAGTTTCAGATTTCATTCCCAGTATGTATATGATGAGATTTTCCTATCTTTGATATTCAATTCAGTGAGCATTCTTACATGTCTACTTGTTATTCAGTCTGCCTTACATACCAGTACATGTTTTATATGTACTGACGTCCCTTTATTTTGGGGCGCTGCACTTTTATGAATGCAGGCTCAAGTACTCAGGCTAGCAGACATCCACAGTAGACCAGTGCCTTCCAGATGATCAGTTGGTAAGCTCCACCTCTCTCTGTAGCTATCAGATGTCTAGGTCATATTTTTTAGATTTATGTACATATCGTATAGTGGGTATGTCGGGGCCCTATCCCTACTAGTTATCAGATTTTTAGTTGTAGACTCTTTAGAGGATCCTTAGACTTAGTTTTGTTTTAGTTGTACAGCTAGTCTAGTGGTCCCTTCAGTTATCTATGTTTCAGTATATATAAACATATGTTGATGTCCATGTTGTTGCTTATCAGCTTACAACTTTAGCACGAGTTTAGTATATATGTTCAGTAGGTGCTCGTATAATTCTTTGATGTCTGCCTTTCCTAGCTAGGGGCGTGATAAACTTGGTACCAAAGAAAAAGGTTCAAGTGTCCCAGGGAGTCTAAGAACTCATGTCTAGTAGGACCTTTCTTATGAATGTGTTGCGCGCCATATTTACAATTAAGGGACTACATGGGCATTTAAGAATCTGACCTTCTATTAAAATCTAGATTGTGTAGTAGATCTAAGTCATAAAAAGTTACTTCTGACTCACACTTTGCTTATTTGTGATACATATCATGTCCACTAAAGATACGGATAAAGTAGGGCCATAGGGCCACTACTAGCACTACTAAGGAGGCAGCCACTATAGAGCATTCTCCAGTATTACCAGATCAGACAAGGGCTTAGGAGGGCTTGTCAAGTCCTACACGTCCAAGTCTTTAGGTGCCTAGAATAGAAGGACATACATGAGTTCCTACACCTCTAGTAGCATCAACAACAATTTCTATACTGCCTGTACCACCACCAGGTGCCTCAGAGTAGGATCTTAGAGGAGAAATACAGTTGCTCACCCAATTAGTAGTTGCCCAGGTCCATGAACAGAATGTGGCTGCACGTAACACTATTCAGGGAGTTACTATCGGATCCAGAGTTCGTGATTTCCTCAGGATGAATCCCCCAGTGTTTATAAAATCTAGTGTCAAAGAGGACCCTCAACAGTTTATAGATGAGATCAATAGAATCTTCAGGGTTATGCATATATCTGAGACTGAGGCTGTTGAATTAGCCTCTTATCAGCTAAAAGATATTGTCATTGCCTGGCATGAGATGTGGGTCGATTCCAGGGGTCCAAATGCCTCCCTAGCAGTTTGGGAAGAGTTCTCGATGGCCTTTATGAATCACTTTTTACCTTTAGAGCTCAAGAAAGCCAGGGTAGATGAATTTCTATCCTTACGACACAATAACCTCAGTGTCAAGGAGTGTATCATGCAATTTACTCAGTTAGCCAAATTTTCTCTAGAGTTGGTCAGCACCCAGAGGGCGAGGATGCATTACTTTGTAGGTAGCCTCAGAGATTATTTGATTGACTCTTAGAAAGTTGCTACACCTAATAACAATGTGGATATTTCTAGACTCATGGAATATGCGCAGTAGATAAAGGACCACATACATGACCGCATGGCAGAAAGATCAGAAAGGGAGCAGAGTAAGAACACCAGGGCATCTGTTAGATATCAAGGAAATGACAGGGCTTCCTTTAGCATAGGGCCACCTAGGCAGGCTCAGTCAGCATCCCTCTTCACAACTAGTGCTCCAACTCAATCATCAAGGTCCATACAAGATCATAGTTAGACTTCTAGGGTATCAGGACCCTACTATCAAAGAGGCACTAGTCGGGGATTACCACCCCGACCTACTTACAGACAGTGTGGACGATTTTATTTTAGAGAGTGCTTATATGGACCTACCACTTGTTATGGGTGTATACTCGAGGGTCACAAGATGCGTGATTATACTAGACATTGTGTTGAGTGAAGGGGTGATAGATCACCGTCCATAGTCTCCATAGGAGCATCCTCTTTCTCAGCACCACCTTCATCTCAGGATCGTCCCACACAAAAAGGAAGAGGTACAGGTAGAGGTAGAGGCAGAGGTATTGGTTTGGGAGCTGGCCCAAATCGAATGTATTAGCAGGCTGGTTGGATTCAGAGGCTTCCCTAGATGTGGTTACATGTACCTTATCCATATTCTCTCAGGATGTTTATGCATTAATAGATCTAGGGGTGACCCTGTCATATGTTACTCTATTTGTTGCTAAGAAGTTCAAAATTGAGCCAGAGTTATTACATGAGCCATTTGCAGTATTGACTCCAGTAGAAGAGTCTATTATATCTAAAAGGATCTACTATGGGTGCCTAGTAACAGTATGTGGCCATGATACATTGGCTAACTTGATAGAGCTGGACATGATTGACTTTGATGACATTATGGGCATGGATTGACTGTCCTTTTGTTATGCTATAGTTGATTGCCGAGCTAAAATTGCTCGATTCCATTTCCCTGGGGAGCCAGTCTTGGAGTGGGAAGGGAATGTTGTGATGCCTAGAGAAAGGTTTATTTCCTATCTTAAGGCACACAAGCTTATAGCAAAAGGGTGTTTATACCACCTAATCCATGTTAGAGACCTTAAAGATGAGAAACATGTGTCAACTCTTTAGTCCATACCCATTGTGAATGAATATCTAGATGTGTTTCCTGATGAACTTCCTGGATCACCTCCGGTTAGAGATATTGACTTTGATATCGACCTAGATCATGGTACCCAACCTATATACATTCCTCCTTATAGAATGGCACCAACAGAGTTGAAAGACCTAAAGGAGCAGTTGAAAGATCTACTTGACAAATGTTTTATTCGACCCAACATATTGCCTTGGGCCCTCCAGTACTATTTATACGTAATAAGGATGGAACAATGCAAATGTATATAGATTACAGGAAGTTGAATAAAGTTACGATAAAGAATAAGTACCCCTACCTGTAATAGATAATTTATTTGATCAGTTGCAGGGAGATAAATGTTTTTCAAAGATTTACTTAAGATCTGGTTATCACCAGTTGAGGATACGTGAAATAGATATTCCGAAGACAACCTTCAGAACTAGATATGGGCACTTTGAGTTCTTTGTCATGTCATTTGGACTAACGAATGCCCCAACAGCCTTCATGGATATGATGAATAGGGTTTTTAATCCCTTTATTGATATGTACGTGATTGTATTTATAGATGATATCTTGATATATTCACGTGATGAAACAAAGCATGCAGATGATCTCAAATCAGTTCTACAGACTCTTAAAGAGCACCAACTATATGCCAAGTTTTCTAAATATGAGTTTTGGATGAACTCAGTGGCTTTTCTTAGCCATGTGGTCTCTGGTGAATGTATTAAAGTGAACTTTCAAAAGATAGGGGTTGTGAAGAGATGGCCTCGACCTACCATTATGACAGAGGTACGTAGTTTCTTGGGGCTTGCTAGTTATTGTAGGAGATTTATAGAGGGATTTTCCTCTATTTTTGTCCCACTGACTAATTAACAGAAAAAGCAACCAAATTTTAGAGGTAAGATGCTTGTGAAAGAAGCTTTCAAGAGCTGAAAGATAAATTGGCTACAACTCCAATATTGGCCTTACCAGAGGGCACATAAAGGTATGCCATTTATTATGATGCTTCAAGTATCGGCCTAGGATTCGTCATGATGCAACATGGGGTAGTTATAGCATACGTTTCTCAACAATTGAAAAAGTATGAACAAAACTACCCCACTCATGATTTAGAGATTGCAACAGTTGTATTCACACTTAAGATTTGGTGCCACTATTTGTATGGGGTACGTGTTGACATATTTACAGACCATAAGAGTCTCCAATATATCTTCAAGCAAAAAGAGTTAAATTTAAGGAAGAGAAGATGGATAGAGTTGTTGAAAGACTACAATGTAAATATCCTCTCCCACCCTGATAAAGCTAACATCGTAGCAGATGCTCTGAGTCACGTGTATCTAGGCAGCCTAGCATACTTTTCACCCACTCAACATAATGTAGAATGAGATGTTCACATATTATCCAGTCTAGGAGTTTGACTTCTAGATTCTGAAGATGGAGGTCTGGTTTTGCAGAACATTGTAGAGTCATCATTAGTGGCGTTAGTGAAAGAAAAATAAAATGATGATCCCTTATTGCTACAGTACAGAGAAGGGATTTGATAATATAAAATCTCTGCATTTGAGATGGCAGGGGATGGTACCTTAAGGTGCTGAGGAAGATTATGTGTTCCTAATGTAGATGGTCAAAGACAACAAATAATGGCTAAATCACATTGTTCCTAGTATTCCATTCATCCAGGCTCTACAAAGATGTACCATGACCTTAAAAAGGTCTACTGGTGGAACAACATGAAAAGGGATATAGTGGAGTTTGTAGCACAGTGCTCTAATTGCCAGCAAGTGAAAGCAGAACATCAATGGCCTGGTGGCCTAGCTCAGACTATGAGCATTTCGGTGTGGAAATAGGAGGCCATTAACATAGATTTTGTTACAGGTTTGCCTTTCTCATTTCATAAGCATGACTCAATTTGGGTGATCGTTTATCGATTAACAAAAGACTCCATCCATATCCCTACTAGAAGTTTTTCTTTCATTCAAAACCCACTTCTTACCAGTTAAGTCTACCAATACCACAGATAATTATGCTAATAATATAAGAGAGATTATTCGCTTGCATGAAATTACAATGTCTATTATTTCAGATAGGGGTGGCCAGTTCACCTCACATTTTTGGAGGTCATTCCAGGAGAGTTTGGGAACACAGGTGAACCTTAGCACTACATTCCATTGATAAGTCAGTAATCTACCAACTTATTGAGCCTATATCCATGAATTATTGCTACATTTTGAATTGATTTAGAGGTTCTTATGGCCTTTATTGATGTATATGCAGGTACTTTGGATAGAAAAGGAGAAACAATGATATGGACCCAAAAAGAGCCAAAAAGGAGCTAAGTGTGAAGAGTTGAGAAAAGCTGGAGAATCTACCGAGAAGTTTGATGGTTGTGCGACACGCACTAGCCGAGGTGCGATTCGCATCTCCTCCGCATGAAGCTTCAAGATGACTGAAGATTCTATCACAGCATGCGGTCGCCATGTGACGTACACATCTCATAGTGCAAAACGCATCACCTTTCACACAAAGCCTACTTAATCGGCTGAAGTCACTTGTCAACCTGAAGCAGGTGTGCGATGCGCACACTGCAACGTGCAAACCACATGCCTCGTCGCACATCACCCAGACGGAAATTTTGTCCTAAATTTATGTGACAATTTTGGGAACATATAAAAGGCAATTTTAGGCTTGTTTTGTATATACAATTTTGAGCAGAGAATTTCAGGAGAGAATTTTGAGATATTTTTGGCTTGTAAACACTTTTCTCCCTCTCCATTGAGAGAGGGTTTTCAATCCAATATTTTGGTTAACAAATTGTGTGCTAATTTGACTCTAGAACTTGAGAATCAACTACAATGGATGGGAATTTTATTTACCCAGCTGGTATATCTTCTCCCCCTTCTATGAGTGGCTAGTTTCTCTTGTCTAGGGGTGTATTGATGATGGGTGTGTAGCTAATGGGTGTGGGTGTTGCTAAATCACTCTTATAATTGCTTATATGATATGAGTCTAGTAATTTCACCATGTTTTAATCTAATAATTTATGGTTGCAAACATGAATTTACCTTACTTGGCTATATAATTACTCGATAGAGAATTTTGTTGTTGTGGATGTGAAATTGCTAGTGGATACTTGGGAATCCACTTAGATTGGAGGCTAGAGATAGCTCCAATCGCAGAATCTCCCATTTAAGGGTCCGAGCTAGAGATAGGACGACCTCCCTAAGCAATTGTTGGTTGGTTATTTAGCACACTGAATGATGTTCTAATCGAAATAATCGGATATGTGGATGTTGATCGAGTGATACCATTACACACTTATGACCAACGCTACCCGTGTCAATAGGTGAGAATTTGAGTAAATTAGTGATTACCCTATCCTATAACAAATTCCCTATCGGAAATGCACCCCTAGTCATCTAGTACTTATTGGTACACCCATCTTGATTTTATAGATTTTATTTGAATTGAGTTAGTAGTGACAACTTTCCCAATTCCCCCATTTTATTGCTTTAGTTTTGTTGGACAATCACTCTCTCTTTGAAATTGCTTCGCACAATCTCTAATGAGCTAAATTAGGTTCCCTTGGGTACGACCTCGACATCCGTTGAGTTTATAAATTTTGTTTTGACTACATGATCGTTGTGACCTCCTACTTGGAGAGCATGATTTGAGTGTTTATCCCACAGATGGATGACCAAGATGAGCGCACTATTCAGACGCTCAAAGATATGTTGAGAGCATGCATTCTGGACTTTATAGGCCATTGGGATGATAATTTTCCCAGATAGAATTTGCCTATAATAACAACTATCACTCTAATACTGGCATGGCTCCATTTGAAGCTCTTTACGAGAAACAATATAGATCACCTATTGGTTGGTTTAATGTAGGGGAGTCTCAAATATTGGGACCAGATCTTGTATATCAAGCAGCTGGAAAGGTAAAGGTAATACAGAAGCAGGTGAAGACTGCTAAAGCCAACAAAAATCTTATATAGATGTGCGACACAGAGATTTAGAGTTCCAAGTTGATGACTGGGTATTCTTAAAGGTATCTCCTATGAAGGGAGAATGCGATTTTGCAAGAAAGGTAAGTTGAGCCCTAGATATTGGTCCTTATAGAATCCTAAAGAGAGTTGGCCAGCTAGCCTATGAGGTAGATTTAACTCCCGAGTTAGCAGTAGTGCATCCAGTCTTTCACGTGTCTATATTACGTAAATGCTTAGCAGATCTTTCTCAAGTTATCCCTACAGAGGGTATATAACTCTCAAAAGAGTTATCATATGAAGAATTCCCAGTGGCCATACTAGATAGATAGATCGGAAAATTGAGAACGAAAGAAATAGCTTCAGTTAAAGTCCTATGGAAAAGTCAGAAGGTAGAAGAAGCCACGTGTGAAGCAGAGGCCAACATGAGGGCCAAGTATCCTCACTTATTCAAGGAATAACAAGAAAGTTCTTAAAGTCATTACTCCTTTCATTCGAGTATCAATTTTAGTCATACTTGTTAATACTTCTTTATCTATATGTTATATGTTCAGGTACTTCATACGTGCCTATGATTCAAAAGTTCCATATGTTCCTCAGAGTTGAGATATAAAGTCAAAAGAAGTATAAGGTAAGCTATATCAACTATAATAGTTTTCATTTGTGTAAGGCCAAGCGGAGCCTCATTGATATCCGTTGAATATTATTCCCTTATTGTGACGCTCTATGAAGCGTATAGTATGTGCTTTAGTCAGCTGACAGGTTTTGGATAGGCCAGTTTAGAAGGGATGCCAAATATTTTTTGAAAATTGTAGAGTAAGAATAATTTTAAGTCATATCCTTCATTCGAGGACGAATGACCCCAAGGGGGGATAATATAATGCCCAAAATTTAAGATACGGGTACAACTCATAAATGCGAAGGAATTGTTATGAACCAAGAGGATAAGATTATAAATGGATAATTATATAAAGGTACATTTATATTAAGCCATTTGAAGTTCTAGAACAAGGTCGGGGACCAAAGGGAGACTTGAAAAAAAAGTTCAAGTTGAAGGGTTCATTACGGTAGAGTATTTCAAACAAGCTCGCATATAGTCTGACTTGTAACAGGTGTATCTCCCAATATATGAGGATTTAGAGGTCCTATGAAGTACCAAATTAAATTTATTTGAGTGCATTTTCCAACAAAACAAACTGCTTGTCCATACATATTCAAAGTAAAGCGTTATACATATTTTACTACAGATATACGCACTGCCCAATCACTACTGGACATGTGGCAGCCTTGGCTAAGTCGGCCAAAAGTTGTGTTTTTATATTGAAATTTTGGGATTTCATTACCCATATCTATCAAAATGTAAAGGACCTCTTTCCTACTAGTTTTCTTCAGTTCTTCTTTACTTCAATCTCTCCCTAGACTAAGGTAAGTGGATTCCTTCAAGAATCAAGTGTATTTTTCATCAAAGGTCATGGAAACATACTTAGCCAAGTGTTTTCTTGAAGGAAAAGTGTTGTTCTTGAAGATAAAAAAGGTGCAGGGTTTGGATTCTTATTGATAAAGGTATGTCTTTTCTTCTATCCCCATAAATATGACACTAAGAATTGTTTTAAGTGTAGTTTATGAGTAGGACTCACAGGATGGTGATAGGAAGCAGTGAATCCATGTTTTGCCCATTGTAATTGATATACTTGGTGAAGATGGAGTATTTAGAAGGATGTATTGGTTGTATTGTTGACTAAATGAGGTGTGTATGATTGTGTATTGAGTCAGGAAGCTTGTTTCAATAAGGAGGGAGGCTAGGTATAGCAAACACAATTTTTATGGCTCTTGCAAGCTTATCGCTCGTCAAGTGTTTGATGAAATGATTAAATGAATTAAGAATGTTGTTTACATTTTATTAGGTTTTTATCACTGTATAAAATGTTATAATCCTCTCTATACTTAATCTATGAGCTTAAAGAGGCATTTAACGCCACTAGATAAAGAACTTCTGAGGTGGTATTTAGAAGCCAAGAGGTCATGTTTATGACCCTGTTTGGGATATGGAATGGACTATATATTGTAAGGCAAGGATGGAGGGAGTAATATTGACTAAATAGGTGGCCATAGTTCAGTTGATAAGGGAAAAAGAGAGAGGTGTAGTGATACATCATTTATTTATCTTATTTGGTAAGCTTGTCGCTCGTAAACTATTATCATCTTTCTTACCTCATCATGATTCTTGGTTAGTTGCTTATACTATTGCATATGTTGTTATTTCATAGATAAAAAGTGTTTTGAAGGGAACCAATGACATTACATAAGGGAGGGAGAGTCTCAAAGTAAGGTATGTAAATCTAAAACCTCTTTCACTATCAAGGCATGACCTAGAGTGACATGTTCCTCCTATAAAGTTCATCATAGATTATATGCTACTTGAAAGTAAAGATTATTACTATTATAAGTCCTATGAGGAACTACGTGAAAGGATGCTACCAATGTTAGAGATATTGTTGAAAAGGCATGCCAAAAGAAGTCAAAAAGAAGGGTTACTTGAAATTGCTATCCAGAATTTGGACACCGACTTCAATGCTCATGTTGACACATGCACCATTGAGGGTAGTAGTTTTGAGTTGTTCCCTATTGAAGAGGAGCATACAAGGGATGCTCATAAATTGAAGGTGTTGTGGCAACCAACTACCCCATACGTGAATCATGATGCCGAGATCGAGCGAATGATACAAGATTTGTAAGGCAAAGTCCAACGTTTCATCTTGAAAGACTCTAGTTCATTCAAAAGTGAGGATGCTATGAATGAGACAAGTTTGAAGGGGGATATGCCCAAATCTCACTCCAACCACTTTTCGACCTTAAGATTGGTTGAATGAATGAAAGTTGAAGTAATCAAGCTTTTGGAAGACCTGGGAAGGAGAATGGATCGGGGTTTATCTTGTTTTAAGTTTGTTGTTGAAAGAAGGCAAAATGACCTTCCTCACTTGAAAGCGAAAAAGTGCAAAATATAACACCAAGAAAATGGACTTCTCATGTTCTCACCTTCACCCCATGATTGTCACCGGAAGTTCAATTCAAAATTGGGTCGAAGGTTTAAATCCTCAAAGTGGAGATCCAAATGGTAACACATCTTGCATCGCGCCGTGATGTTAAATTATGCGCTTGATGGGAGGTAACCCATCGGTTGAAAAAAATTTCTTTATGTTTTACTTCACTTTTGTTTCTTTTTGATTTGTTTTTAGTGCCCAAAGGAATGAGTAGAGGACCCAAGTGTTGAAATGCACCAAAAATACCTCTGAAACTTGTGTGTTTCGCACCTGGAAGGGTTCCCATCGCACAACGAATCAGTAGATGGGCAAAAATCTGAGTCTGTGCAAAGTGGGTGCATTTCACACATAAATTTTGTGCATCGCACCCTACTTCACATGACAAAATAGTGCATTGTGCAAATTCTGAAAAAATAGATTTTATTAAGGCATCACGATCGTGACCCTTGACCATCGCAATCGCAATGAGGTAAACTCTCACTAACTCTTCACGACTGCGTGAACTCTTTGCGATCAAATATATTGTATGATCTTAACTCATCACAATCGCGTGATAAGCCCACACGGCCGTGAGACACCAAACAATTTCCGAGTATTAAACATTAAAAAGAGCCATTTCAAAAAAAATTGGCTTTGAAACTTGGCTTCTTTTCTCTCCTAAGGCAAAAATAAGAGCATCTATCAAATTCAATTCCATAGTATCTTCAACCTCAAAGGTACTTAAATCTTGAAAATGGCTTCGACATCGAATTAAGTTGAACAAAATGATGCCAACCAAGTGGCTGAAGAGGAATATTTTGACCAAGGCACCTTTATCTCCCTCAAATGCTCCTAATTATATGATTGTCATTTGATGAAACCTATCATGAGGGAGCGAAGCATTGTGTTGGATGGGTTGGACGAGAAATGGTCCGACTTCCATGGAAAGTTTGTTACAAGTGGGTGGTTATGCTTCACCGCCGAGCCCATCAAGGCAAACTTTGTTGTGGTCCATGAATTTTATGCTAATGCGGCTGAGACAAACTTTGCCGATGACTTCGTTGAGATGGTTCGGGGAAAGTTGGTGCGATTTGATCCGGAGTTGATAAATGGATACTATAACCTCCCAAATGTTGATAATGCCACAATGAAGCCCGGGCCAAACAATTGGAGACCTATTGGTTTGTGCAACACTTACATGAAGGCATGGTCCCCTAATGGATAGCTTTTAACACAAGGATTGAGTCTTCTAAATTCACCCTCGAAGCCCGCAGTTGGCTCTCTATCATTTGTGCCCAAATCATGCCTTTGTAGAATGAATCTGATGTGACACCTAAAAAAATGGTGGTTATATGTGCTATCATGGAAGGTCTCCCAGTGAATGTTGGGGAACTCATTGTGCAAGAAATTCAACAGGTGGTGCTAGAAGGTAGCAAAAGTCTATTATTTCCTTCTTTGATCACATACCTATGCTACCAAGTTGGGGTTAAAAAGAGGGATGGAGAAAATGAAAGAAAGATGGAAAAGATGATCCACCCCTTGGAAAAGAGAGGAGTCGGGCAAGCATCAAAGAAGAGAAATATCAACGTGGACTCACCGTCATTCGGTCTATTCTATGGATCTAGTGAGGCACTTGAGTCAGCTGCTGCTGCTGTAGCTATTGGGCGACTCAGGATTGGGCCCCTGATACTCCGCCACATCTCTGGCCAAGTCTATGGCATGAATGCCCAGATTCGCCAGATTGTAGTGGGTCTACCTTCAGGTCTGGGTGAGAGTTCTACCATACTGACACCTGGTCAGTCATCCTCTACTACTCTTAGTAGACCTACATTAGCTAATGTAGCGAGCTAGCAGCAACATATTAAGGAGATGTTGCCAAAGGTAGAGAGGTGATAGAAAAAGTAGAGGGACCATGATAGGAAGCAAAGCAAGTTCCTCACAAAGATGATGAGCACTCTGAGGAAGCTATGTGTGTCTGAGGCAGAGGATGGTGCTGATGAGGCAAATTAGGTCCTTTCTGGGCCTAGCAGCTTTGGTTCTGAGTGATACACTCTTCAGGAAGCCCCTTTAAGGGAACTGAACTATGTTAGTTGGGGGTGTATAGCATACTTTATCTAGCCTATTTTGTTTTGGATATTATTGTGCCCTTTGTCGGGCTTGTTTTGATTGTTTTGGATGTTATTGTGTCCTCGTTGGGCTTGTTTATTTTTATGTTAGATATTGGTGCGCCCTTGTCGGGTTTGTTTTGATATTGTACCCTCATCGAGTTTTGGAGTTGCTATGGATGGAATTGATGGTTTAGTTCTTTAGTTTCTTTACTTGTAGCTTCTTTAGTTTCTTCTTGTAGTTGGCTTGTTAGATGTTTTGGAGCCAGGGGAAGTCTGAGTACCCGATAGGCTAGATAGAACTGTCGGAGCTGGGAGCACTGTATTGCACATGTTGATGTGCGAACCACACGAGTTTTGCACATATTAGGTAGAAGGGAAACCTATACTGCCTGGCCTATGCATTGCACATGTGATCTGCACTTTGACATGTGTGAATCGCATGTGCTTGTGTATTGAGATTTGTGTGCTGATGAATCTCTAGTAGCCATATCAATTTAGATAGATGAATTGGCGTAATGATAGATTGAGTGACATCATTCTTAAGGGCAAATCATCATCTTTTGAGATATTGGGAGTGATTGACTTGTTTGGTACTAATGAAGTTAGTCTTGCATGCTAAGAGAAATAGGCATACCCTTCTGAAATTTTTTATGAAAAGAGCATTGCAAAGAATGATGTTTGTGACAACTTCTTTAATCTTTTTGTGACTCTTAACGCATTAGTGGTGATAATTTGAAATTGAAGAATGTGACTCCATTTGTTCTTTTTTAGGAAGTAAAAATTGACCCTTCTTGAATGATTCGCATGCCATGTGTGGTGAGGTTTAGATGAATAATTCTTGTACTCGCTTGTGTTAACTAGAACTTGCCCAGTTAGTCATTTAATGTTAGTCTCAATTGCATTGGTTGGAGAAATAATCTTAGGCCTTCTTTGTGATTGTTGAAGCCTACTTAGCCTTAAAATCCACCATTACACATAAATTGTATCATTAGTCACCCCTCTTGAGCCTAATACCTCTTCTTTAGCAACCTCGGTACAAGCCTTGACCCATTTGGAAAATGAATCTCTCTCTTGAACCCGTCCTTCCTTGAACCCTACAAGTGCGAAATCGAGGCTAAAAATTTATGTTTGGGCATTGACAAAGGGTACCTTGGAGGAGTGCTCAATGAGCTTGTCTTGGGTTGTTGCCTAAAAAGAATTGCAAAAAAAGGAATAATTTGAAAAATAAAAGCAAAGAGGAAAGAAAAGAAACAAATCCTCCAAGGTGAAGAAAATGATAAAAAGTTGGGGCTTCTAATAAAATAAGTGAATAGTACCTCGTGTTGAATGAAAAATGAAAGAAATGGTTTCGAATTGAAAAATCTGTGTAGAGTTCGAGGAGGATGTAGTCATTTGAATCCAAATGCATATCCTACCCTTCCCCGAGCCTACATTATAAGCTTAGAAAAGTCCTTTGAGATCTCCGATCGATTATTTTTGAGCTAGTGGCGAATGAAAATAAGGGCAACTTATGTTTTGATACTTATTGGTACTTAAGATTCCTTGTGAGTGTGAGTGTTTGTACATTTGTCCCTTGTGATTTTCTTTGTACATAATGTGTTTTTGGGACTTTCGTTTTTGTGAGGGTATGCGAATTAGGATAGTTGATGAAATTGATAAACTCCGAAAATGAGTCAAATGAGCATGTTTTGTTAAGATAGTGGTTTGAGTCACCTCTTGAAGATTGGTTGATGTCACTTGGTTGTTCTTGTAATCCCATTGCACCATTGAATTGTGTTTTGAATAGAGGGGAATGCTTAGATTAAGTTATCATGTGATTGACTAATCATTAGTACCAACCGAAGTCATGCTTGGTGCTTGAAATGGGTTTTCCTAGGCTTATAGCAATGTCATTGCATTGTGTTATGTGCCTCTTGAATTAGAATTTTTAGTTGATTTAGGACAAGAAATATTTCAAGTTTGGGTTTTGATAAGTTGGTATTCTACCTACTTATTTAGCTTTTAATCTTATGTTTTTGCTAGTATAAAGTAGATAAATAGTGCACTTGACACAGATTACTTCTGTTTTACAGGTTTCTGTGTTTTAGAAGTGTTTGGGAATGATTCGAGTGAAAACAAGTCAAATGAAGCTAAAAGGAGTTGTTGATCACTGGCATCAAGTTGTCCATCGTGACTGCCAGCTCCAAGGCATGCAACCATTATGCATAGGAAATCAAGGCCACGCGACTGCGAGAGTGATATCACGCAACTGCGTGGAAGGAGAAGATAAAGCCTCACAATCGCGAGGATACGTCACACGACCGTGATGAAGAAGTCATCAACTGCAAGGCAGAATTGGAAATTTCCATTTTTGGAAACCCCAATCCACATAAAAGCACATCCTAGCCGTTTTGGGAGATATTCTGGATAATTCACAATTATTCTTCAACCAATTCATCCTTAGTCTTAGAGTGAAAACCATAGGGCTAGCTTGGGGAGCAAGTTTATTCTCCAACACAATTGGAGTGAAGATTGGAAGCTTTTATTGTAAAATCCTTAGTTCCTTTCTTCAACTCTTGCTTTGTATTGCTAAATCTATTGGTGTGTTGGTTGATTTGAGATTTGAATGTTAGATATAAGCAATATTTTGGCGTGATTTCTTATCTTGTGCTTTTACAATTTATTAAATATTTTCTAGTTTATGAATTGGTTCTTTGAATCTCTAATTAATCTTGTGCTTGAATTGAATCTAAAGAGAGTGATCAACCCTTGGACTTTCCCTCTTTACTTTGATTTGGCTTGAAAGAGTGAATTAAGTTAGGAAAGATTGATTAGCACTAACTTGAGGATCTAACCCTCATTCAAGGAATTGGCTAGAAATAGTAAGTCTAGTGTTTCCATAATTGGAAGAGCTTTGTTAATGCTTGGCTGGGTTCGATAGAACTAGTTGAGGTATATTTGTTGATGGTTGAGAGACGTTGGTAAATAACCGATACTTCTAAGGCTTGTTTCATTGGACCAATGATTAATCTAGTGTGTATTTATTAAACTTGTAATGGATCGTATGGATTTGAAGTAATACCCATTTCCAAATCTCCCTTGTGATTCTTGCATTGGGAAGAGTTGGTCGACCTTGCAATTGCAATATCGCTCATGTTTTTTACTACAAACCCCCAATCACTTTTACTTACTTTGCTTCTTGAACTTGAATAAGTTGCTTTATTCTTTACTATCTCAATTGTGATTACATTATTCTCTGCGGGATCGACCCCGACTCCTGTCGGGTAATATAAATTTTATTTTCTTAACGATCGCCGATACCTTCATCTTGGATAGTACATTTGAGCATTATCACCTGCGAAATGCAAGTGTCATCTTCTAACATGAATCTTCCTATGCACATCCTTAGCAGATTTCTTCTCTCCCGATCATCTCTGTACATAGCTTTCTTTTAGAGCCCATTTGGGTTCAAATCCTCTTTTATCTTGAATACTCAAGAATGTCTACATATAAGAGAATAAAGCATAAAATCCTTCTAAATAGCATCAAATCCAGGCAATAACTCACGATTAACAGCTAAATAAGTTGGTAGATTACCAACTTATCACATATATCATCTACTAACGCTAGTCACTTGATTTTCAGACAATGTGTGCTTGGAGGAGAAAGTATAATAGGGTCATTTCCATCACTTTTTAGAGGAAGGCCAGTGCCAGGCTGTCCAGGTAGCTTAAAAGTGCTTGGGATAACAAAAAGTATGGTCACTGGCTTCTACCTCACTTGTATGAGCAGCTTGAACAATATTGGGATGCAGATGAATTCAACGCATTGTTTGAACAAGACAAGAATGCCAAAAACAATATCAAAGCTGGATCATTGCACACTAGGTGTGCAAAGAGCGTAGGGCAGATTGAAAGAGAAATGGTAAATAATAATATTAACCTTTTAATTTATATGTTTATATAAACTTGATTAAATATTACTTGATTATGTTAAATTATATTTTGTGTGCAGGAGATGGAATTGGGGGGCCCTTCGACTTGGGGTGAGCTCTTTTGGAGAGCCACTGGTTCGATCACATGACTCAGCTCATGAGTCATGGTCCATTCCATAATTCGTGACTCGAGCCATGGAGGCTTGGTACTTGGAAAATTATACTGATTGACTTATCCTTTTTATTCTACTACTAAACACTTTCAAGAATGAAATGTACAAGTTTAAGTCGAGAAATTAAGGTTTTTACAATATCTCCCTCTTAGGATCATTCATCCTTGAATGAAGGCTAACACTAGGGTGGATAACAATAGAAGGAATCCCAACTATCTTGCTGGAAACAACTTACTATTAATATTTGTATTCTGCTACTCTCAAGGCTATGACAAGCTCATAGGAAACATAAGAACGAGTATAAGCATGAAATTAAGGCACTCTAATGCAAAACAAAATAGCTGAATTAGAAGTAAGGAAAGGATTATTACCTTCAGTATCTGTTTCTTGAGGAATGAATAAATGGGGATACTTGGTATTCATATCCTCTTCGGCCTCTCAGGTAGCTTCCTCAACAAACTGGTTCCTCCACAAAACCTTCACTGAGGCTACCTCCTTGGTTCTCAACATACAAACCTGACAGTCAAGAATCTTAACAGGAATTTCTTCGTAGGACAGACTATATTTAACTCCAACATCAACAGTGGGGACAATGTGTGAAGGATCACAAACAGACTTCTTTAGCATGCATACATAGAACACAGGATGAACAGACGCTAATTCCATAGGCTATTTGTATTTAAAAGATATATTACCAATCCTGTTCAGAACCCTATAAGGACCAATATATCAGGGACTAAGTTTACGCTTCTTACTAAACCTCCTAACACCTTTCATAGGTGACACCTTCAAGTAAACTTATTCATTAATGCAAAATTCTAACTCTCTTCGCCTCACATCATAGTAAGAGTTCTGGCATCTATAAACCGTCTTCAACCACTCTTGGATGAGCTTAACCTTTACCAAAGCATAGTGAACCAAGTCTGGCCTTATCAATGCAGCTTCACAAACCTCAAACCAACCAACATGAGACCTACATTTTTGCCCATAAAGGGTCTCATACAGTGCCATCTAAATACTAGAGTGGTAACTGTTATTATAGGCAAACTCAATAATAGAAAGATGATCATCCTAATTACCCTTGAAGTCTGTAGCACGGACCCTTAATATATCCTCTAGTGTCTGAGTGGTGCGCTCATCCTGCCCATCAATTTGTGGATGAGACACTATGCTCAAATCTACTTTTATACCCAAACCTTTCTAGAACATCTTACATAAGAGAGCTATGAGCTGAGCACCCCTTTCTGAGATGATAGACAAAGGAACTCCATGAAGCTTAACTATCTCTTCGATCTACAATATGGCATAATCTTCTGCGGTGTCTGTCATTTTAACAACCACAAAGTAGGCTGATTTGGTCATTCTATCAACTATCACCCAAATCGAGTCATGTTGACTGTGTGTCCGCGGAAAGCCCGTTATAAAGTTTATATATTTTTCTTCCCATTTTTATTTTGGAATACCCATATCTTGAGTCATACCACCAGGTCTTTGGTGTTCAATTTTGACTTATTGGCAGTTGGAACACTTAACCACAAAATTTGCAATGCTCCTCTTCATACTACTCCATCTCCCCCTATTTTAAAAGCCATAACAAAGCAGTTCAATGATCCCTTCTCTCAACTAAAGTAATAAGGGATCATTGACCTGCTTTGTCTTGACTTCCACTACCAATGATGACTCTGACCCATTACAAACCACTACTCCTCCATCTTTGGAGTCGACAAGGCAAACTCCCAAACGGGCAAGTCGATGGACATCATTTTTAAGCTCCTTCTTACCTTCTTCTACATGCACAGTACTTCCCATAGATAACCTGATAAGCACATCGACAACTATGTTTTCTTTTCCTGGGTGGTAAACCACACTCATATCATAATCTTTGAGTAACTCATGACATCTTCTCTACCTGAGGTTTATCTCTTTATGACTTAAAACATACTGGAGGCTTTTCTGGCCTATGAAAAAATCTACATGCATGCCATAAAGGTAGTGACGCCATATTTTCAAAGCAAAAACAACTACTGCCAACTCAAGATTGTGAGTTGGATAATTATTCTCATGCACCTTAAACTGCCTAGAAGTGTAAGCTATGACCTTACCATACTGCATCAAAACACAACCAAGACTTATCCTTGTTGTATCAAAATAAACCACAAACCATATGTTCCCTCAGGTAGGGTCAATACTGGTGCAGAAGTCAATCTAGTTTTCAACTCTTTGAAGCTTTTCTCACAAGACTCTGACCGCTACTTTCTTCTAAGTTAACTTAATCAAATGAGAGGCAAGAGATGAGAAACCTTCTACAAAACTATGGTAGTAGCCGGCCAAACCTAATAATCTTCTTATATCGGTCGGGGTAGTGGGTATAGGCCAACTCTTTACCACTTCTATCCTCTGGGAGTCAACTCTAATGCCCTCATCGGACATAACATAGCCAAGGAATGCTACAGACTTCAACCAAAATTCATACTTGAAGAATTTAGCATATACTCTCTGTCTTTGAGTGTATGTATCACTAGTCTAAGATGATCAGCATGTTCTTCTTCACTATGGTAGTACAATAAGATATCATCCAGGAAGAAAATCACAAACATGCCAAGGCACTTCTTGAAAACTCTGTTCATAAGATCCATAAAGGTTGTAAGAGCATTGGTTAGGCCAAAATACATAACAAAGAATTTGTAATGGTTATATCGGGTATAGACTGCAATCTTAGGAATGATACATTCCCTGACCTTTAACTGGTGGTAATCGGATCTAAGGTCATTTTTTGAGAAACACGAGGCACCCTAAAGTTGGTCAAATAGGTCATCAATTCTAGGAAAGGGATATCTGTTCTTAATGGTAACCTTGTTCTACTGTCTATAATCTATGCACATTCTAAGAGAACCATCCTTATTATGCACAAATAGAACTGGGCACCCACGAGGATACACTTGGTCTAATGAAACCCTTATATAGATCCTTCAATTACTCTTTGAGCTCTTTTAGCTCAGGCGGAGCCAACCTATATGGAAGAATAGGGATAGGTTGAGTATTAGGAATAAGGTCTATTCGAAAGTCTATTTCCCTTTTGGGAGGAACTCCAGAAAGATCGCCAGGAAATACTTTATGAAATTTTCTAACTACAGGAACTGATTAAAGAGATGGGGTTTCAGCCCTGGAATCCTTGACCTGAACTAAATGGTAGATACATCCCTTAGATACCATCTTTTTAGCCTTATGGTATGCAATGAAATGACCCTTCGGCATGATAGGACTACCTTCCCATTCTAAGATAGGTTAACCAGTAAACTGAAATTTCATAACACAGGTCCTACAATCAACTGTGGCATAACAAGCATACAACAAGTCCATGCCTAATATGACATCAAAGTCTACCATATCTAACTCAACTAGATCAGCTGTAGTATATTTGTGAAGGACTGAGATGACACAATTTCTATAGACTTGTCAGGCTATGATAGATTCACCGATAGGTGTACAAATAGAGAAGGGCTCTAACAATGGCTTGGGGTGAATCTCGAACTTCACAATGACATAAGGAATTACAAATGACAAGGTGGATCCTGGGTCTAACAAAGCATAAACATTAAGGGAAAAGACCTTCAATATACCCATAACTATATCTATGGAGCTCTTGTGAGCCTGACGATTGGACATAACATATAAACAATTTTTAGTACTACCCGTACCAAAAATGGTACCATTCTATGCATACTGGCCCACTGGGGTGGATAATGTAGTGGACTAAGCTTTATTGCCCCCATTTCCCACCTTGTAAAGGGACAATCTCTCAATATATGCCCGATATAGCCACACCTGTAGCAAACTTCCCCTCCATAAAGACACTCACCTGGGTGAGTTTTTCCACACTTATTGCCAACAGGGAAATGTGTGAACCCCCGTGCCATATCGCCATAAGACTGGGAACTAGGCACTTGGAATATCTAATCATTTCTAGGCTTGGGCGCAGGTGCATTGGCTGAAAAAGCAACTGGCCCAGATGACCTTCGTTGGAAGGAAGACCGGCTCCCACTATTAGTCCTCGACTATAACACCCCAAAATTCAAACCCATGTTAGACTCAAAAAATCTGTATTTTTTGCAACTGTCACATCTCACGGGCCATGCGAGGCATGACAGCCCATCGTACGTACTGTGGGAACCACTTAATCCTCTCAGCTCTGACAAAGAGCCACAATGGGCTGTCTGCCACCATGAGAAATCCCCAGTGACTTTACTAGCCACCCTCAGCCCAATGGCAAAAGGTGATGGCTGTAGGAGCCACCACACGCCATCAGCCCTCACCATAGGATATGACCGGTGAACCAGCCCAGTTAACCCTTTTTTGATGATCACCTCCCATGGGTTGTGGGAGGTGCGATGGTTCGTCAAAGACATCAGACGGGGAAACTTCTGCAACTTTTTAATTTAAGTCAGGGGTATTCCAGTCTTTTCCTTAGTCTTTTAACTCCTATGTTAAGTTGTTTTAGACAAATTAAAGGGGTTTTAGTCTCACTTAGTCAAATTCTCCTTCATTATCTCAATCAAGTTCCCAAGGAAGAAAAGAAATTCAATTTTCTCAAGCTCTAAAGACCTACGGTTCCTTCTCAAATCCTCTATCCTCAAGCTCTAAGTTAAAAATCTTCAAGTTCAGGTATGTGGATATTCAATAAGGATTTCCTTTCACCCTTATGCCCAAAATCCCAAGTTTTATTTTGACATTATGAATTTCTTAAGTTAGGGCTTTTACCCAATTACATGATTTTTCTATAAATTCATTTTCCTCATGTTATCATATGATTTCTAGTCCTAATTACATATTTTTGCATGGTTCTTACAAGTATATATTTATCTCATGATTTGAAGGATAACCCTATCCTAATTTTACATGTATGGTTTATTTTAAGAAAATTGGCATGTTTAGATAAAATGACCTCAGGTATTCAAGAAATTCCATGCCTACTTCTTTAAGTTATGAATTTTTATAAGATTATATTTTTGAACTAGTGTCATGCAAACCTTTAAGATATGATCTTCTATGAATGATATGACATCCTGACATGCCATCAATGCTCATGAACCATTTTTCAAAATCAAGGTTTGTGAGTAGTATGACATCTAGGTTTGCCATTATGACTATGAATAAGCTTTGACATCTAGATATGTCACATGTTATGTGAGCACTATGATATGTTTTAGGAGTATTATTGTTGAGGGTTCTAGATAACCCAAGTTGAGAACTATATTGCCACCGTAGGTTTGCCTTTTAGGTGCACTTCAGGATCCTTATGTTTATGATTCTAACTTGGGTCGGTTAGGACAACACTTTTTAGTGTGTGTGTGTATGACACTGAACTCCATGGTGCTCAACATGGTTTATGTCGGCTATAAGAAACTCCCACAAGAATGATTTTAAGTTACTAGGCTACATGATATTCAATTTTAAAGCTTCACTCATTGTTTTATGACTTATGCTCAAACTATGATATTTATTTAAGATTTCTGCTTTAAGTCTTTGCACTATGATTTCTTTGACTAATGCATAAATTTAGTTTTTAGTATGTTTTCCAAGCATGTCCTTACTGTAGTGTTTCATAAGCTCGCATACTTAGTACATCCTATAGTACTGACACATACCTTTGTGATGTATCATATCATGATGCATATTCAGGCGCTCATTCCTAAACTCGAGGCTAGAGACCGCAGGATTTCCAGTTATAGTTGGTGAGTCCTCATCCTTGGAGGACTAATTATGAGTTTAGCTATATTTATGACTTTCTTCAGTACTTAGAGTTAGCTGGCGTTTTGTCCCAACAACTCACTCTATCAGTTTTAGAGGACTTTTAGACATAGTTAGACGATTGGTGTTTGATAATTCAGATTGTGGATCCTAGACTTATATTGCAATCTTATATGAAGTTGCCCATTTTTTCTCTTAAATTTTTCACTATATTTATATGTTATGGGTATGTTTAAGTCATGCTAAGGCCAAGGGTTAGCTTGGAATTACTTGTGATCTCAAGTCCTGTGTCGCATCTCGGAGGTAGGTTCGGGGCATAACAAGCTTGGTATCAGAGAATCAGGTTCTAGAGTCCAAGGAATGCTTGAAAGTTTTATTAAGTAGAGTCTCTTTCGTGGGTGTGAAGTGCACCACACTTATGAGGGGAAGGCTACAAAATGTTTAGGAAAAATTTCCACTTCTTTCATGTTTAAATATTGTGCGATAGAGTATAACTCTATTTATCTTTCTAATTCATGCTTTACGGGTTTCAAATCATGCCTCCATGAAGGAATAATGCTCGCAATGCAAATGTCAATCCTCCAGCCCCAGACCATGAGGTTACAAATGTTGAGTTTCGTAATGCAATTCAGATGTTGGCTCAAGTTGTAGCAAACCAAGCATATCAACAGGCCCCTATAGTTATAAACCCCAAGGGTGGATCAGTTGTAGCCCAGGTTAGACATTTTATTCGTATGAACTCGCCAGAGTTTTTAGGGTTAAAAGTTGGTGAGGACCCACATAACTTTATTGATGAGATCAAGAAGATTCTTGAGGTGATACAAGTGATTGATACTGATAGTGTTGAGCTAGCTTCCTACCAGCTTAAGGATATGTCTCACATTTGGTATACTCAATGAAAGAATGGTAGGGGCAGGAAAGCATCTCCTATGACTTGGGACTGCTTTGTGGGAGCTTTTTTGGATAGGTTTTTCCCAAGGGAGTTTGATACGCCCAAATTAAACCTCAATTAAGAAGCGTAAGCGGTTGTTGTCAAATATAGAACCCAACCAAGGTTGGAGTCGATCCAACAGGGAATAAGGTGTAAATTAAGTCATTAGTGACTTAGATGACTAATAATCGATAGTTTCTGGTAAATGGGGGGGGTTGTATTGATCAATCTTTGTTTTTTTCAAATAACAAATTGCAAGTTTCAATGATTAATTCAATAAAAGAGGTGAACTAGGGATGTGTTCACCATGGCTCAATCAACAACCTCAGGCTAGAGTTCAACGGGGTTCCTTTCATATGCCTAATACGAAGTAATTGAAATCGTTCTTACGTCTAAATGTTTCTCAACCAAATAGATGCATTATATTTTCAATTCTCTCGATCTTGAAAATATTACAATTACAAAACTCAATTTATACCCCAAGTAGATTAACCTCACTAAAGCGTCAATCATTAGACGGGAGTTAGTAGTCCCGAATCCTTGTTGTTAATCCATTTTTTTGGGTTTTAATTCCTTTGTTAAAGAAAATCAAACCTAGACTTGTTCTAATATTTGCAACTATTAGAAAATGATAAAAACATAAGATTAACAACGTATTATGCAATATATATTAAACCCAATATCACCCGAACTCTTAGATCATTGCTATGCCATGGCTCCCACAACCCTAGTTGTGGTAAGTTAGCTACTCATGCGATTAGAAAATGAGAAGATAAGAGTATTCATGATGTAAAGAAAAGATTCTTATGATATATGAACGCAAACTTCAATTATCCAAGAACAAGAAGCCAAAATCCCAAGAACAATGGAAGAAGAAGAATGCGTATGTGTCATATTTTTTCTCTCAAAAACTCGTCCAAAACGACTCACAATATATTGGGTAATGAATGATAAAATAACCCTAACACTGGGTATTTATAGTAGTCTAGGAAATAAAGTTCCAAAAATAGAATTCAGAATCTCGCTTTAGTCGTGATGGGTTAGCTGACGAATCATCATGGCCTTGATGACTCATCACAAAAGGCGTCATGGATAAACAGTGAGCTAGAGATTTTTCTTCAAGTTGATGGTTTGAGTGTAAAACGTATTTGACAAATGAGTTTTATGTACAACTCATCGTCACCCCAATCCAGTAGCTTCTTCACTTCTCTCCGACGTGGTGGCTTGTGTGACGACTCCCCATGGCCTTGGAGACTAATCTTGGGAGTCGTCACCACTAAATAGTGGGCTCTTGTGGGCTTCCTTACTTTGGTGGCTTGCCTGGTGGTTCACCATGTCCGTGGTGGCTCTTCAGGTGAGTCACCACCCTTAACCAGTGACTCTCTTTCAGTACTTTTTTAACTATTTTCTATCTTGGATCAATTTCCTGCAAGTTAAACATAAAACCATCAAAAACAACAATGATTGCTTGAAAACTGACGATTATTCTTAGTTAAAGGAGTCAAATGTGCCGTAGAATGCCGGCACATCAACACCCTCAACTTAAAATATTCGCTTGTCCTCAAGAAACATGATAACAAAAACAAAAGAGATGACTCAACTAAGAATATAACCACGTGTCTCTAGCAAATCATGGCCATTCAGTAGTTTATTCAATTTAAATCAAGCCCCCCGGTAACACACAAATGTATGAAAAGCTAACTTATAAGGATCCAAACATGTCATTCTGATATGATAGAATATTCTACATACACACACAACAACTATCCCAACAATCAGTAGATAATACAGAAATCCCAGTGCCCTCACCACAAAGAAGTCCCACACACGAGATTTGGGACTAGGTAAGGTGCTCACACTCACAAACGATTTCAAATAATGCACATGTGATGCCATAAGCTTGCCCTTGCTATTCTATTTTAGTTTTTCAGAAAGCCGCTCAGCATCACTACAGGACTTGTTTTGGCTTGTAATGAGGCTTTGGGTGTAGGTAGGATACATTTAGAGAATAGTGACTAAACCCTCTTTGTCATCGACCTATTATTTCCATTCAACCTTTTTCCATCCACTCTCAATCACTTTTGATTTCCTTATTTCTTACTACAGGTGTGGCCTTTTTAACTTGATAACTCTTTTTATTTCTTTTTCACTTCTTTTTCTGTCTTTTCATTTTGCACACACCTGCACTTTCTATCTCAACAACAACCAATTAAGCACAACCTTATTTTTCTTATCATATACCTCTACAGTAGCCACCCTCAACTTAGTCTAATTGCCTGAGTTGAGGTGCACGATGTCCAAAGATGGACCAGGGCCAAAATAGAGACTCAAAGTTAAAAGGGAAAGGTAAGAGGTTATCGGAAGAACAAAGTCAACTTTGGCTCAAACAGGGATCAAAGGGGTTATTTACATTTGGATGGTCTTTTAGGCTAAGTGGACTACACACAAAAAAGGGCCTGTGATCCTTTCCTCAGAAACTAACTTCGAACTTAACAAAATAGACCGGGAAAGTTCTAGATGCATGCACAGAGTAAGAGTTTATAACATTAATCTCACACACACTTGGCACCAAAAAACCATACCACTACCAACTATCAAAACAACAGCTCGTCTTAAGCACAATTATTATAATCACAACCACACAATGACATTCAGGGATCCAGAACAATTAACGTACAAATTCAACATTTTTCGAAGGGGGCTCCTTTTTAGTTCAACTTGCAAAAAGCCATGCTTGCTATAGACACCATACCACAACACAAAGAAAATTCAAACAACAACCTAAACATGCCGGTTCTACTAGATAGCACATCGAGGAAAAAGAAACACGGCAACAAAAACTATCGATGGTGATAGACTCACAGGTATCCCAACACCCTCATCATGCATTTTCCCCAATGTACATATATGGAAACTAAACTGTGAGAGAAAGGAATACCTGTGAAACCCTTAGGCCTTAGAGTCTGGTATGATATTTGAGACCGCCAGGGTCTCCAAAGTAGGATCAATCTCTGAAATAGGTGCAAGCAACATTAGCCAATTGGGCTCTAAATTCCTCCTGTCTCAGCTCCTCAGCTACATCATCACCTAAAGCAATAGCATCCTCGATGTTAGCATTGTTCAGGTTTTGTTGATCAGCAACAGGTTGTTGAAGCCTTACTGCTTCACGCTTTTGTGCATTTATGTTTAGCCTCAAAGTCTTTGCAAACTAGGGGTCGTATGGTAAGATTGGGTCACCCGAGCATTGGGTACTTTGAATGCACAAATATGTACCATGCAGTCACAAAAACAACAAATAAAAGTAGAAGTAGGAAATATGACTAAGAGTCAAATAAACACACTGGACTTAATAAACAACTGTATTCCCCGGCAATGGCGCCAAAATTTAATACGCCCAAATTAAACCTCAATTAAGAAGCGTAAGCGCTCGTTGTCAAATATAGAACCCAAACAAGGTTTGATTCGATCCCACAGGGTATAAGGTGCAAATTAAGTCGTTAGTAACTTAGATGACTAATAATCGATAGTTTCCGGTAAATGGGGGGGTTGTATTGATCAATCTTTGTTTGTTTCAAATAACAAATTGCAAGTTTCAATGAGTAAAATTCAATAGAAGAGGTGAACTAGGGATGTGTTCACCATGACTCAATCAACAACCTCGGGCTAGAGTTCAACGGGGTTCCTTTCATATGCCTAATACAAAGTAATTGAAATCGTTCTTACGTCTAAACCTTTCTCAACCAAATAGACACATTATCTTTTCAATTCTCTCGAACTTGAAAAGATTACAATTACAAAACTCAATTTATACCCCAAGTAGATTAACCTCACTAGAGCGTCAATTAGTAGATGGGAGTTAGTAGTCCCGAATCCTTGTCGTTAATCCAATTTTCTCGATTTTAATTCCTTTGTTCAAGCAAATCAAACCTAGACTTGTTCTAATGTTTGCAACCATTAGAAAATGATAAAAACATAAGATTAACAACGTATTATGCATTATATATTAAACCCAATATCACCCGAACCCTTAGATCTTTGTTATGCCATAGCTCCCACAACCCTAGTTGTGGGAAGTTAGCTACTCATGCGATTAGAAAATGAGAAGATAAGAGTATTCATGATATAAAGAAAATATTCTTACGATATATGAACACAAACTTCAATTATCCAATAACAAGAAGCCAAAACCCCAAGAACAATGGAAGAAGAAGAAGAAGAATGCGTATGTGCCAGATTTTCTCTCTCAAAATCTCATCCAAAATGTCTCACAAAATATTGGGTAATGAATGATAATATAACCCTAACACTGGGTATTTATAGTAGTCTAGGAAATAAAGTTCCAAAAATAGAATTCGGAATCCCGCTTTAGTCCTGACAGGTTGGCTGACGAATCATCGTGACCTTGACAACTCATCACAGAAGGCGTCATGGCTAAATAGTGAGCTGGAGATTTTGCTTCAAGTTGATGGTTTGAGTATAAAATGCATTTGACAAATGAGTTTATGTACAACTCGTCATCACCCCAATTCAGTAGCTTCTTCACTTCTCTCTGACGTGGTGGCTTATGTGACGACTCCCCATGGCCTTGGAGACTCTTCATGAGAGTCATCACCACTAAACAGTGGGCTCTTGTGGGCTGCCTTACTTTGGTGGCTTGCCTGGTGGTTCACCAAGTCCGTGGTGGCTCTTCAGGTGAGTCACCACCCTTAACCAGTGACTCTCTTTCAGTACTTTTTCAACTATTTTCTATCTTGGATCAATTTCCTGCAAGTTAAACATAAAACCATAAAAAACAACAATGATTGCTTGAAAACTCATTATTATTCTTAGTTAAAGGAGTCAAATGTGTCGTATAATGTTGGCACATCAGAGTTGAGAGAGGCCAAGGATGAAGAGTTCATGAATTTGAGGCAATGATCAATGTCAGTCCAGGAGTATGGGCTAAAGTTCACCTAGCTTTCTAGGTATGCTGCTGCTATGGTGGCCAAGCCGATGGCCCAGATGAGTAAGTTTGTTTCTGGTATATCCGACTTAGTGAAGAAAGAATGTAGGATGGCCATGTTGGTGAGGGATATTGACATCTCCAGGTTCATGACACATGCTCAGTATATTGAAGAAGATAAGTTAAAGGAAAGGGCAAAGGAAAACAAAAGGGCCAAAATAGAGTATTCAAGTATTAATCATCAGAGGTCCGAAGGTGGAAATCATTCTTCATTTTAGAAAAGGTCATCAGGACCAGTGCCATCATCAACTAGTGCTCCTACTCAGGCACCTAGACCTAGGCATGATTAGGCAGGTGGAGTATTAGGCTCTTATTCACAGGAAAGTGTTGCAAAAGGATCTCCCTACCCTGTTTGCAATAAGTGTGGTAAGAGTCACCCTAGAGAGTGCCTTTATGGCATAGGTGGATGCTTTGGGTGAAAACAAAGTGGTCATAGGATCAAGTATTGCCCTTTAGCCAAGAGGAACAATGGAGGTGGTAGGACACAGTGATACTGGCATGGATGGCATGGTTGACACGAGCATGGATGGCATGGATGAAACATATGATGTTCGTGAAAAGAGAAGCTTAGGAGTCGTGGGAGTGATGTGGATGAAGAAAAGAAGCCATTTATGCAAGTAGCTAGGCTTTAAATTCAAGAATCCACAAAGAAGACAACCAAACAAAGCCCTTGCCTCATTAAGGGCAATATTGTAAAAAAACCAATGTCTTCTTATCTCCTTTAGTATAAATAGGATATTTCTTTATTTTGCAAGGAGTTTTTGATGAATATTGAATATTGAATATTGAGCTTTGAAGCTTGTAGTTTCTAGGTATTTAGCTTGTAGTTTCTAGGTGAAGCCTATCATTAGTTGGTAATTTTAGTAGTGTGGATCTTGAAATTGTTGGTGAACTTCTTGGTTTGGTTAATCGAAGGTTGCTCATTTGTGGTTTCTTGAGTTCCTTTGATTTTTCTCAAACTAGGGTTTGTGTTTGAATTATTGAATTCAATTGGGAGGTGAGGGTATCAAGTCCCTTGTTGCCCATAAATTCAAGAGTTTGAATATTAACTCACATATCCTTCTTTTGTTTTCTTTCCTTCTTGTCTCTTCCCTCTTTGTCCGTTATCATTTGGTATCAGAGCTCGGTTTAAATTTGTTTCCACAAATCTAAGTCTTTAGAATTTGATATCTTCAAAAATAAAAAAAAAATCAAAAAAAAAAAGTCCGAAATTTTTTCATTTTAATTTGTTGATTTTGACACTAGATCTTGATTTCCTAGTGTTTTTTGAGTCTAGATTTCAAATTTTGTGCGATTTGGAGTTGTAGAAGTGAAGTTGCCATTAAAGGGTTTTGAGCTTTTGAAGCTTTACAAACTTTGAAAGTGGGTCTATTGATTGAGGAGGAATTGGAGCTTAAAAACCATTGGGGTTTGTTCCTTTCGTTAAGGGGAAGCTAATCCTAAAATTTGAGCCAATTCCGAGCTCATTTGAAGGTGTTGGTGTTTAGTGTGTGTTCTTGGTGTTCTAGGAGTTTTTGATATTCATCAAGAACATCTTGAAGAAGAAGAAGCCAAAAGGTACATTTGATCCAACTTTTTCCAAGTCAAAGATGTTTGTTGGGTCCACAAGTGGAATTTAAAAAAATAAAATAAAATCCACGTGGACCTACCACATCAGCAGCCACGTCAGCGCGTGTTGCCCAGTTTCAGAGAGCAAAAATCTGCAGGTTCTATACTTAGTTTTTTTTTAGGGGTCTCAAATTTTGGAACCCCAAAATTTTTCTAAGTGTTTGAACTTTTAAGACTCCAAAATTTTTCTAAGTGTTGGAACTTCAAACTTCTTCTTCTACACTCATTTTTTTTTCCATTTCTCTACTATTTAACAACTAATTAACATCTTTAATTACTTGTTAACTAGTTTTTAATCATCAAATCATTTCTTTGATTCTTCAAATTAAGCAACACAAGTAACTTTTCAACTTTTGTTACTTAGTTTTTTTTTAGTCCGTTTTCTTTCGTGTTTTTTTTCTTCAACTTTTCTCATCTTAATTCGTTGATAAACTTCTTGATTCAAATCCTTTTACCTTCAATCGGGTCGTTCGTCTTTCAAGAGTCACAAGAATCCACTCCACCACAAAGAATAGGTGATCTTGAATTGATCAAGCAAAGCTAGTTCACCACCAATTTTGAGATGACACTTTAGGAGGTGAGTTGAGAGTTACATACGAGTGATGTAAGGCCTTTTCTACTAATATTGTTTGTTGAGTTTTTGTAGGTACAATGTCTAATCATTTTCCTTATAACCATGGAGGAAGGAGCTTGGTGAACAACATGGGAACGAATTTCAATGTGTCAAAGAGGGTGACCAATATGAATGAAAGGGTGGTTGAAACAAATGGGAGGTTTGGAGGTATGGAGGAAAGGTTGAAAGGGATGGATAGTATGATTGAAAGGAGGTTTCCTATGATAAGTCAAAGTGAAGAAACAAGAAGGACCTCGGGTCAAGAATCCAACCTATACTACCCCCAACCAAATTGGAACCAAACCTACCCTCAAACTACATCCCGAATGAACCCGAGCTATGTTAGGCAAGTCGCCCCACATCCAAATACACAACCATATCATTCTCCACAAAGGATTCCTTTTGTGAAAAACCAAGATAGAAGCCAAGCACCTCCACAAAATATATCACATGCATCCTTGCATGTACCTTATGTTCCAACCCAACAACACTACCCACAAGTACCCTACTAAGATATCTATTATCAAAACCTCTTTATGATGAAATGTGTGAAGAGGTTAACCCGAATGAATGGTGGGAAGGACCCAAAGGCTTTGGTATGAACCAAGGAATGAGATGTCAAGGCAAATGGGATAGTAGAGATAGGTATAGGAATGAAGGAGGAAGGTGTGAAGATCAAAGTGATCGATATGGTGGTCAAAGTGTTCCAAATCATGGGATGGGTGACAACATAGTGAGTCTTCCAATGTTCCAAGATGGTAGTCAAGCTATTCAAGCTAACTACAACACAAAAAGGGAAGACCAAGCCTATGGAGGTAATCATGATATCCCTCAATCTTCTTCTCCTTCTACCATTCAATGTTATAAGTGTCAAGGTGAAGGACATATTGCTAGAAAGTGTCCAAAAAAGAGGTTAAATGTTATCTTGTGTGATGGACCTTGTGCTACAAATGTGATAGAATATGAGGTTGGGAATGGTTGTGATGAGCCTAAGGTTAGGCATGATGAATCAACCTCAAATGTTGACGATGAGCAATTGGAAGAGGATTTGAACTCACCTTGTGATCTAAGGTGAATCATGAGGGATCTTTCTAAAGAGGAACTTGATCAAAGTGTGAACCTATTTCATGCAAGGTTCAAGATGATGGATTGGATATGTTCCTTGGTCATTGATGGTAGGAGTAGTACTAATGTGGTGAGTTGCACTATGGTTGATAGAATGAAGATTCCTACACAAAGACACCCCAAGTCATACACACTTCAATGGCTCATTAGAATGATGAAGTAGAGGTAACCAAGCAAGTGGTCATGAATTTTAGCATTGGCAAGTATCGAGATGAGGTGTTATGTGATGTTTTGCCCATGCAATCTTGTCATATGTTGTTTGGTAGACCTTGGCTAGCCGGTAGGGATGGTCAATATCAAGTGGAGTCCAACAAATACTCATTTGTATTTAGAGGACGAAGGCACACTCTTGTACCTTTAACACCCTATCAAGTGAGTGAGGACTACAAGATAATGAGGGAGCTTCGGAAAGTACTTAAGAGAGAGGAACTTGAAAAGGAGAAGAAAGAATTAGATCAAGAAGGGAAATTGTATGAGATTGATGAGCCAAGAAGTGACTTAAAAGAGGTGCACAAGGAGAACTTAATTGTGGGACTTGCCAATACCAATCCCTTGTTGCCTACTAACCATGGTGCTAACATTTTACCTAGTACCATCCCTTCTCTTTTGAAGGTTCATGGACAATTATTTCTAAAGGACGATCCGAACAAAGTTCCTCATGAACAAAGGGTTGAAGGCCTAATAATGGAGCTACCTAGCAAGTCAACTCCTAAAAAGAAACACAAGGACCAAGTCTATGGGTCCAAGATGATGCATTGGAGGGAAAGCTTTGGGAAACTAAGTGTGGTGGACAAGAATGCACACTCAAAGGCCCGTCTTCGAGGTATGTACCCTTCCCCTCTTATTCCAATCAATCCTTGGAGTCATGATGACATTTTTCCTATGGTAGGTAGGTTTTGGAAATTGTATGACCTCAAACCCTACCATGAGAGTGATGATATAGCTCCAATGTATTCATGGTTGGCTTTGGCTATGCTTAAGTTATGTGAGTTTTATGTTTTGAATGCCAACTATAGTTTTTGTTTGGGAAAGAATCCATGGTGAATCCATGATACCCGATTTATGTATTTTACTTCTTGTCACACTTATGTGACTAGACAAGTTGAGGTGTTAGGATGGATTATTGGAAGCATGAATTTGCATATTTATCTACTCTTTGTGGGAGTTTGTTTGAGGAATAATAATAAAGTGTACTTGAAATGGTTAATCTCGTCCTCTTGTGTTCCAAATTGTGAATGCCATCTTGTTAATATTCTTTCCTTTAAGTGTGTATTTGCAATTGAGAACTCTCAAGTGGATGCTAAGTTGCTTATTTATTTTTGGGAGAGTCCATGGATATTAAAAGCTCCTTGTCACCTTCATAGGGTTGGACAAGTTGAAGTTTCAAATGGAACTCTTGGAAGCATGCTTGGTTCTATGATAGGAGGGACCCCAACTCCTTGGGAGTATTATTTGACATGGAGTGATTTGACTCCTAATAGATCCCTCGACTATTCTAGTAGCATGCCTTTGTTGGTGCACTTCCTTCCTTTGGAAAGTTGCTTGTTAGAGAGGGTTATTTTGTGCTTAAAATGTCTCTTCTTATCTACCGGTGTCCTTATCTTTTGGCATGCCTTAGATGAGAATAGTGAGCTTAACACCTTTCTCTACTACCTCTTTGCATATGATGATGTCTATGTTTGTATTAGATTTGTTTCCTATAGAGGTAGGGGTTCCTTTGATTTGTCCAATTGTCTTTGTGACAAAGATATGTGGGTCTTTTACAACTTTGAGCCCAATGAACCCTTATGGGTGATTGCACCACTTTTGGTGTGGCCTTCTTGTGAGACAATGAAACAATTGTGTCTTATGGCTCCAAATTTAAATATGATACCATCTTTTGGAACTCTTTATGCCACAAAGGCCTTTGTGTTGGCCTTGTCTCTTGGTGTTTATCATAACCAAAACCTTTGCACCTTATATGATGAGTTGCTTGTATTGAAAGCAAAGGATATTTGGTTGTATCTCAAATTTGTGCCTCCTTGGCATGGTGATATGGTTGCTAACCCTTGTACTAACCCTCATGCATTGAGGATATTTTGGTTCTTGTCCTTCTCATGTGTTTTTAAGGTTTGAATTCGAGGACGAATCATTTTCAAGAAGGGGAGGATGATACTGGCATGGTTGACACGAGCATGGATGGCATGGATGACACATATGATGTTTGTGAAAAGAGAAGTTTAGGAGTCGTGGGAGTGATGTGGATGAAGAAAAGAAGCCATTTGTGCAAGTATCTAGGCTTTAAATTCAAGAATCCACAAAGAAGACAACCAAACAAAGCCCTTGCCTCATTAAGGGCAATATTGTAAAAAGCCAATGTCTTCTTATCTCCTTTAGTATAAATAGGATATTTCTTTATTTTGCAAGGAGTTATTGATGAATATTGAATATTGAGCTTTGAAGCTTGTAGTTTCTAGGTATTTAGCTTGTAATTTCTAGGTGAAGCCTAGCATTAGTTGGTAATTTTAGTAGTGTGGATCTTGGAATTATTGGTGAACTTCTTGGTTTGGTTAATCGAAGGTTGCTCATTTGTGGTTTCTTGAGTTCCTTTGATTTTTCTCAAACTAGGGTATGTGTTTGAATTATTGAATTCAATTGGGAGGTGAGGGTATCAAGTCCCTTGTTGCCCATAAATTCAAGAGTTTGAATATTAACTCACATATCCTTCTTTTGTTTTCTTTCCTTCTTGTTCTTCCCTTTTTGTCCGTTATCACACAGTCTACTATAGTAGCTTCACCAGGTCGTTCAGTTCAGCAGGGTACCACTTTCAGTGCAGGTGGTGGTCAGCATCAGAACTGCCTCTGTGCTATGTCCTTCTTCCAGGATCAGGATAGTTCCCCAGATGTAGTCACTGGTATGTTGCATGTCTTCTCCCTTGATATTTATTCTTTACTAGACCCCCTAAAGTTTCCGTTTCCTTTGTGACCCCTTATGTTTCTTATAAGTTTTGGAGTCAGTCCTGAACAACTCCTAGAGCCCTTTCATGTCTCCACTCCTGTTGGTGAGTCATTCCTAGCCGAGATAGTATATAGAAGTTTTCTAGTCACAGTCCTCCATAGAGTCACTTAAGTCAATCTAGCAGAGCTAGAGATGACCAATTTTGATGTTATTCTTGGTATGGACTGGTTATATGCATGTTATGCTTTAGTTGATTGCCAGACTAGAGTTGTCAAGTTTAAGTTTCTGAATGAGCCTGTCTTAGAATGGCAAGTTAGTCCTCCTATGTCACAAGGTAATTTCATATCTTATCTCAAGGAGAGGAAAATGATTTATAAAGGGTGCATCTACCATATAGTTTGGGTCAAGGATTCTGAGTCTGAGGCCCAATCCCTCCAGCCAATTCTTGTAGTGTGTTTCCTAAGGATCTGCTCAGAGTTCCTCCTGAGAGGGAGATTGACTTTGGGATAGACCTCCTCCCAGATACGCAACCCATATCCATCTCTCCCTATAGAATGGCTCCAGCTGAACTTAAGGAACTAAAGGATTAGTTGAAAGATCTCTTAAATAAAGGCTTCATCAAACCCAGTATCTCTCTATGGGGTGCTCTAGTTATATCTTTTCTTGTGGCTTTACTATTTGCCTGTGAGGCTATGGGTTGTTGCCTTTGGGGATATATGCATTGGCATGATCACTTTGCATGATATTTAAGCTTTAGTATATGTATGACCCTTGGGGGAAGGGATTTGTCTAAGTTGAACTCTAATCGTACAGTTCTTTGGGTCTAGTTGAGGATGATATTGGAGGCGTAGACAATGCTCAGTATGTAAGAAATGTGATTGATTATAACTGCTATGGACTTCGAGTCTAGTGTGCCACCATAGAGTCATTTGTAGAAATTCTGAGTTTATGTTATCCTACTAGAAGTCAGCGAGAAAAGTGTGCTAGGGCCAAATGATAACGCCCAAGTAACACTCTTCATACAGAGGTGATAGCGATCGTCATAACAAAACAAAATTAATAAATCCCGATGGGAGTCGGGGTCGATACCACAGAGAAATGGTAGAGTCGCCTATAGTATTATCGTATATCAATCACCAATAGAATCAATGCTCACACAACAATAAAGTAAAAAGGGGGGAAACAGGGAATTGGGAAATCTGTCATAATTTGCAATTCAACTAAAGACTTAAAGTAAAAACAAATTTGTATCAAGAGAGAGGACGACTAGGGGTATATCTCAGATGGGACTTAACCATGGGTTAAGGTACTCACTTAATTGCACAAATTATCATTGAACGACATGGATAGCATTGGTTTTAATTATGAATGTCAATCTTTCGATCCAACAATCATATTTTTGATGGTCTTTGTTCAAGCACCATGGTTTCAAAATAACCAACCAATTTTAGGCTTGGGGAAGTCACACTATTTCTAGCTTAGACTCTTAAATGGGTATTTTTCGATGATTGAACTATTTCTAGCCTCAATCTAGGTGGAAATCCCAAGTACCCACTAGTAAATTCTTATCCAAAATTATGAACCTCTTTCTCAAGAAAGAACACAATCAAGTAATTTTAATCAATGTTTGCAACCATTAATTTTAGAGTTAAAACATTGAGAATTTACTAGACCCATATCAATTTAGAAATTATAAGCACAATTAAACAAGACCCATACCCAATTTAGAACACCCATCATCAACACACCCTTAAACAAGAAGACTAGCCACTCATGCTAAAGGAAATAGAGAGAATACCAAATGGGAAATTCAAATTCCCTTTCATTAAAGAAGCTAATAACCAATATTCAAGCTCAATAAACCAAAAATGGTGAATCCAAGGTTCAAATGGAGTGAAACCCTCTATCGTTCCTTGGAGAGAAAAACTTGTTCAATACTCCAAAAACTATAAGAAACTATGCCTAAATTGGGTTTTAGAATATTCCCAAATCGTCATATAAAAGTGAACAAAAATACCCTTCGAGAGTTGTGCGTCGCGACGTGCATTTGCACATCTCATTATGCGCATCGCATAGCTCCGTCCTAGCAGACCAGTGACTTGGCTTGAATTTTTGGTATTGTGCAAAGTGGGGTACGGACCGTACAAGGCATTGTGTGTGTTGCACGACGGCCGCACCCCATAGCAAATTCTTCTTTTTCCATTGATCTGCATCTAGAGGGAGGTAGGGACCGCACCAAGCATTGTAGTGTCGTACGACGTCCGCACCTCTCAGCAGAATCTTCATCTCTCTTGATCAACTTCACACTATAACTTATTTTGAGCTCTTTTGGGTCCAATTCCTTGTTTTCTTATTTTGATCAAGAGTACCTGCATTCATATCAATAAAGGCCATAAGAACCTCTAAATCTCATCAAAACATGGCAATAATTCATGATTAAAGGCTCAATAAGTTGGTAGATTACCGACTTATCAAACTCCCAAACTTGAACTATTGCTTCTCCTCAAACAAGATACTCACAAGGTAAGGAATGAATTATGATCTACAACTCAATCAAGGAACACAAGATTAATCTATCCTAAAAACTACAAAAATTAACAAACAAAAAGACTCAAACAAATGACTCAACTACTGTCACACCCCGAGGTTACCCCCTAGACGTAACACGGGACTTGGGACCCCAAGTGCCCCAAGCTAACCATTGGTCATAGCATACTCAAGCATAACATAAAGTTAGCGGAACCACAATAGATAAAGTCAGAATAACATAAATGGAGAGTCAAGTCAAATAGGAATACAAGATCCATACGAAGACTCAAATACTGTCTATGTTTGAAAAGCCTCTACTCGTAACATATAGAGTTGCTAGAACAAGACCCTAGCTAACTCAAAGCACAGAAATAAAAGCTAACACATGCTAAGAAAATAACTAGTCCCCGACCTAAGAGGACTCACTGACACCTGACAAATAGAGTGGCCTGGAACCTCTAGCCACGTGCCTGGGAAGGGACTCATGAATCTGCATCATCAAAGGATATAGCGCAATATATGCATCAGTACTATAGGATTTACCGAGTATGTGAGCAATGCATGAATCATGATAAAAATAGTTTAAAATATGTTTAAGAATGAACTTGTTACGTAAAGAAAGAACATGAATAAATATCAAGGTATAAATCATGAAACATGAAGTAAAGCTTAAATTTCATAGTATAGAATCATATAACTTCATAGCTTGAAAATAAACATGTGGGAGTTTCTCTTAACCGATATTAAACCATGCTGAGCTACATGGAGTCCAATGTCATGTACCCCTATTGAAAAGAGTTGTCCTAACCGGCCAAAGTTAGAACCATGTCGTACCAGGATCCTATCATGATAAGCCACAGAGGGCAACCTACGGTGGCAACGTAGTTTTGGACTTGGGTTATCTGAACCCTCGTCTCTTGGTGCTGAATACTACTCCCAAAACATATAACATGAGCTTATATACATGTGATATATTTGATGCCAAACTTGTTCATAACATGTTCATACCCCAGATCGTCATACTACTCATGAATTAGGGTTTAGAAATCAATTCATGAGCATTGATGGAACATTGGATGTCTTGTCTTGCATAATACTTCATAACTTGTGAAATTTGCATACCTCATGACTTGTAAGAATTTGCATGGATCTAGTTCAATTTCATAATACATATACTTTCATAGAACATAGGAACTAGGCATGCACATGCTTGGAAATCCATGAAAAACATACCATCAAATCCAATTTTGCTTAAATCAATTTCATGCATATAGGAATCACCATGATTAAACTTTAACTCATGAAATAGGTGTTCATATGTAAAAGCCCATGTAAAATCATGCAATTTAATAGTAATTTCATAATTAAATCATGAGAAGATCATATTTAGCAAAACCCATAAGAATTGGATAAGAACCCTAGTTTGGAGATCCATGAAATCAAAATTGAATCAGGGGTTTTGGGCACAAGGGTGAAAGGAACCAATTGTTTATTACCCACATACTTTGATTGAAGATAACCCACTTGGATTGAAAGACTTAGGAGACTTGAACTTGGAGTTTGAGACTTGAAGCTTGGAGAAGAATTTTCCTTTTTGGGAGAAGAGTGAAGTAATGAGAAGGAACTTAGGCTAATGAGGGTGAAAACCCTTCTTGAAGTAGTCAAAATGACATCATTTAGGAGTTAAAAGAGTGGGTAATGACTAAAATACCCCTGGGACTTAATTAAGGAAAAGCTGGAAAATGAGTCGGTTTCAGGAATCATAGGTCGGTTCAACGGGTCATCATTTGAACCACGACCCGTGGTTCCAACTCGTTATTCCTTAGTCAAAATCCAGGTTGCAGAAACATTTCTACGGGTCAACAGGATGGACCCGTAAAATAAATGAGGAGTCGTCATTTGTACTCGTAGTTCCTGGGGACTTAGCTTGTCTCTGGATCAAACCACGACTCGAAATAACAAGTGGTCGTTCAGAAGATGGGTCGTCAAACCAACTCGTGAAACCTGGGGGACTTACTATCCCTCTGATCTGGTTCCACGAGTCAACAGGATGAACTCGTGGTTTGAACCACGGTCCGTAGAACCCACTCGTGGTTCCAGACCAGAGGCTGAACCAGCAGACAGAAATCACGATTCCATTTCATGACCCATGGTTCAGACCACGGTCCGTGGTTTGGACCCTTCATTCCTAAAGCATGAGATTTTTCTGAGATTTTAACTTAGATAGCTGGTTTAATTTCTGGGGTGTTACAATATCTCCCTATTTAGATCATTCGTCCTTGAATGAAGACTAAACATGGGAAAACTGAAGAGAAAACAGCCCAACCAGCAACAGAACATGGATATCAAAGACTAAACATAAAAACTGAATTTTTCAACTTGAAAACATGATAAACTAACTTCGTAAGACATGGATGCATGCTAGAATCATGAGAGGAACTGGTGGAATAGAATCGAAGAGACATACTAAGAAGGAAACTAGTACCTCAAGCTGGAACTGAATCGGAAGGAAAGAGATGAGGATAATTGTCCTTCATGGCCTCTTCCGCTTCCCAAGTAGCACCCTCTACAAGCTGATTCCTCCAAAGGACTTTCACCAAAGCGACTTCTTTGTTCCTCAACCTCCGAATCTGACGATCAAGGATCTCCACGGGAACCTCCTCATAGGTGAGACTATCCTTCACACCCACATACTCCATGGGAACAATCAAGGTCAGATCACCAACACACTTCTTCAACAAGGAAACATGAAAAACTGGGTGGACCACTTCGAACTCTGTTGGCAACTCCAACTCATAAGAAATGCTACCAACTCTCCTCAAAATCTGATAAGGACATACAAAACGGGGACTAAGATTTCCTTTCTTGCCAAACCTCATCACACCTTTCATGGGTGACACCTTTAGGAAAACCCAATCATTAACTTCTGTCACGCCTCAAATTCCATTTAGACGGACAGGCACTCGATGCCCTAAAGGCCCGAGAGAACCAACTTATAACCTGTGATTCATCATGCATATAACTATGACAATTAAGAAGCTTTTACTATAGATAAGTTGCCTGAATAACAAGACCAACATAGATAGGCCCAAAACTTATGTACACGATCTGGCCATTGAGGCCACAACTGTTAAGAGCAAAGACATAACTAAGTTTTACTTTAACATTGGTCTACAAAGCCTCTACAAGATAGACAAACTTAGTTTAGGTCGGGACAGGGCCCCGCCTTACCCTTAACTATACAATACCCAAAATATATACCAAAGACTCGGTAAAGCCCCGAATCAACCTGGAGCTCACCAACAGCAGCCGAGTGTCCTGTGATCCTACTGGGGAGGTCTACTAGCCAGAGTACATGTGCCTGCGGCATGAAATGCAGCGTCCCCATGAGGGACGTCAGTACAAGAGAATGTACTGAATATGTAAGGCATAAAGTAACCCATATGTAAACAAGAGCTCAAATAGAATCAGGTATCAGTGCATAAACATGTAAATAAGAACAGAAGATCACATTTGCTTACACTTGTGAAATCATGTATATTACGTTCTTTGGTTACTCTTCTTTGCTTTATGATCACTGTAAGGCATGTAATACACGTGACCAACTGATCAGTGGTAGAAGAGGAGTCCCATGCTAGGCAATTTAACCCCTGGGATGCTGCCCTCATAAATATACAAATTGGGATCGACCTATGCTAGGCTTTCGCCCCTAGGCTGCCACCCATAAGTACACAAATAGGGATCGACCCATGCTAGGCTTTCACCCCTGGGCTGCCACCCACACATATACAGATTACTTCATTTAGTTTCTTTAATCTTTGAGATTGTTACATTGGTGGTTGTAACCTTTATTGAGCTCAAAACTATGGACCAGTAGTAGAAGACATGTGAACATGCACTTAAGGCAGTAACAATGATATGAGGAGCAAACGTAACATCAACGTACTATTTAGGAGCTTATATGATACACTGAACCTCATTTGGCTTAGAGAATAACTCACAAAGCTTGCTGTTGAAAGTACCTTTACTAGGAAACCCACTTCGTTGGTAACAACACAAATATAAGAGTTCATGCCAAGGAATATGAAACTGAGAAACCTTACATACCTTGTTGTGTAACTCGGATATTACAACGAATTAAGCTTCCCCCTTTCAGATTATTTATCTACAATGAAATACGTGGCAAAACTAGTATTAGTAGCTAGTTAACCAATTTGGGCTACTTGATCCCACTAAATCAGTAACTAGGCAGTAAGCTCGTAATTGATCAAACCAAGAGTGTTCCTTTCACCTCTTCTCCTCTAAACATATCTACATACTGTACGACCTTCTCATAAGGTCCCTTGAAGCTCTTCCGACTTCACAACATATACCAAACAACATACAAAGGTGTGCAGGCAGCAAGTTAACATAACACCCAATTAAGTGGTGTATTACCACACCCTCCTTCCATACTTCAATACAACTTCACACACCCTTTTACAAGTTCCACCAAGCTGTCCCAAATATATACACATAAAACCGCTCCTAAAACAATCCCAAACATCCTTCAACATAATAAGAAAGTATTTTTAACTCAAGGATTCCAATCACTACCCCATGGTTCTTGACACAAACACATACAAAATTCTTCATCAAACTTGCATATAAAAAGGGGTAAAAATGGGCAGTAACTTTACCTTAAATTCTGAAAATCTGTCCTCCCAACTTGTACTTCTTCAAGAGCTTGAACTCCCCTTCAACTTAGCTTGAAAAGAGGGAGAATACTTAAGAACCCTAATGGTATTTTATGGCTGCTATGTGAAGCTAAGAGAGAGAGAAAGAAAGAACTTCTAAAATCTATTTTTTTCAAGTTAAAATGAGTGAAATGAGCTGGTCTTAACCCCTTTAAAGGGGGGCTACTTTGGCCGACTTTCCTTGCTCATTTTGAGCCACAAAATGTCAAGAAGGTGATACACCTACTTGTCCATTTTACATGGGCTTTGTTGGACTTAACCTTATTGGGCCTTGGCTGCCAATTCTTTCCCTTTCTTTCACTTCTTTGGGCCAGAATTTATTCAAGTGGGTGATGGGTGTACTTGGCCCTCTAAGCTAGTCAAAATAGTCTTAGTAGGTGATGCACCTACCTAGTTCTTTAGGCTGGTCAATAAGTCAAAGTAGGTGATGCACCTACTTGTCACCTACTAGCTTAGTTAAGTCAAGCAAGCAGCTCACTTATTTTATTCTATTTTCTAATTTCTAATCCCTTTTGCTTTAACTTAAAACTTCAACCCTAAATATTTACTCAAATACAACCTTACCATCTCGAGTTTAAATACTTTTGTCGAGGTTAACTTGGCCGTTTACGTGCTGAACTGAATAGGGCATTACAACACCTCCCAATACACATTAAACTATCACTGCTCATATAAGAAACTCGGTCCCTCACCTATACAACAAGGCTATATCAAGTGATATATGAATAGGACTAGTATATGCAGAATACAGGATGTTACATCCTCCCCTTCTTAGGAAGATTCGTCCTCGAATGATATTAAAGTTAACCAGCCCAAACAAGCTCAAGCCTATGTTAAGTACCACTATTAGACAGATAATATATATAGACTTATACTTACTCGTTAATGCCTCAACTCGACACTTCCACCTTTCTCATCAGACTGAAATAGATGAGGATACTTGGATTTCATCGCTTCTTCCGCTTCCCATGTAACTTCTTCTACTTGTTGGTTTCTCCACAGTACTTTTACGGAAGCTACTTCCTTATTTCTTAGCCTCTTAACTTGGCGATCCAGAATAGCAATGGGTACTTCTTCATAAGTGAGATCTCCCATAACTTGTACATCTTCAGTAGGAGTAATACGAGATGGGTCACCTATACACTTTCGAAGCATTGAGACATGAAATACCGGATGGACAGTTGAAAGCTCTTCGGGGTAGCTCTAACTCATATGCGACTTGGCCAACTCTTCGAATAATATTATATGGCCCTATATAGCATGGACTTAACTTTCCCTTTTTACCAAATCTCATCACCCCTTTCATTGGTGACACCTTCAAAAATACCCAATCTCCTATAGCAAACTCCAGCCCTCTTCTTCTAATATCTGCATATGATTTATATCGACTTTGAGCCGTTGCCAGCCGCTGTTGTGTCACCTTAACTTTTTCCATAGCTTGATGAACAAGATCTGGCCCAAATAAGGTAGTTTCACCCACTTCAAACCATCCGATTGGTGATCTACACTTCCTCCCATATAAAGCTTCATAAGGTGCCATTTTGATACTTGAATGGTAGCTATTGTTGTAAGAAAACTCAATAAGTGGTAAATGGTCATCCCAGCTACCTTTAAAGTCCAATACACAAGCTCGTAACATATCCTCAAGTGTTTGGATTGTACGTTCTGCCTGACCATCCGTTTGAGGGTGAAAGGCTGTACTTAAATTCACTTGTGTTCCCAAACTCTTCTGGAATGATTTCCAAAAATTCGCAGTGAATTGAGATCCCCTATCAGATATAATAGAGATTGGGATTCCATGTAGCCGAACTATCTCTTTAATATACAACCTTGCATACTCTTCAACTGTATAAGTAGCCTTAACTGGCAAGAAGTGGGCTGATTTGGTGAGTCTATCAACTATCACCCATATGGAGTCAAACTTCCGAAATGAAGCGAGGCAGACCAGTGACAAAATCCATGTTGATCATGTCCCACTTCCAAATTGGAAGGTCTATATGTTGCATATAACCTCCAGGCTTTTGGTGCTCTACTTTAACTTGTTGACAATTTGGACATTGAGAAACAAATTCTGCAATGTTCTTTTTCATGTCACTCCACCAATACACTCCTTTCAAGTCATGATACATTTTAGTTGAGCCCGGATGGATAGAATATCTTGAATGATGTGCTTCTGTCATAATTCTCTCCCTTAGTCCATCTATATTAGGCACACACAATCTGTTTTGGCACTGGAGTACTTTGTTTTGCGTAAGCTCAAATGCCTTTGTCACCCCTTTTTGTACATTCTCCTTAAGCTGTAATAGAATAGGATCCTTATATTGCTTCTCTTTTACTTCGACTACTAATGAGGATTCTGCTGCATTTTGAACAATAATCCCTTCATCTTGAGATTCAAGAAGGCGAACCCCCAAGCTAGCTAGTTGGTATAGATCCTTAGCTATTCTTTGTCTTTCCATGGACTGCCCATAGGTGTTTGCCATTGTCCTACGACTTAAAGCATCAGCCACCACATTTGCTTTCCCCGGATGATACAAGATATCAACATCATAATCTTTTAATAACTCAAGCCATCTTCGCTGCCTCAGATTCAGATCCTTCTGCTTAAAGATATATTGCAAGCTCTTATAGTCCGTATATATGTCAACATGAACCCCATACAAGTAGTGGCGCCATATCTTTAAAGAAAATACAACCGCTGCTAGCTCTAGGTCATGGGTTGGATAATTTTTCTCATGTGGCCGCAACTGTCTTGAGGCATAAGCTATTACTTTACCATGCTGCATCAATACGCATCCTAAGCCCACTCCCGATGCATCACAATACACTGCATACCCTTCTATGCCTTCTGGAAGTACCAATATAGGTGTAGAAGTCAACTTATTTTTCAGCTCCTGGAAGCTTCTTTCGGATGCATCGCTCCATTGGAACTTGGTTGCCTTGTGTGTTAGCTTTGTTAAGGGTGCAGAAATAGAGGAAAATCCCTCAACGAACCTTCTATAATAACCTGCCAACCCAAGGAAACTACGAACCTCCGTAGGTGTTGTAGGTCTTGGCCAGTTCTTCACGGCTTCTATATTTTGAGTATCAACCCTTATTCCTTCATCAGAGACAATATGACCCAAGAATGCCATAGATTTTAACCAAAACTCACATTTAGAAAACTTTGCATATAGCTTACGATCACGAGGAACCTGTAACACCTGCCATAAGTGATTAGCATGGTCCTCCTTTGATCTTGAATAGACCAAGATATCATCTATGAATACAATCACAAACACGTCCAAGAATGGCTTGAACACCCTATTCATCAGATCCATAAAAGCTGCTGGTGCATTTGTTAGCCCAAATGACATAACTAAAAATTAAAAATGACCATACCGTGTTCGGAAAGCTGTCTTGGGTATATCTTTCTCTTTAACTTTTACTTGATGATAACCCGACCTCAAATCAATCTTCGAGAAACACTTAGCACCCTGTAACTGGTCAAACAAATCATCAATCCTAGGAAGGGGATATTTGTTCTTAATTGTCACCTTATTCAACTACCGATAGTCAATACACATTCTCAATGAGCCATCTTTCTTGCGTACAAATAAAACCGGTGCTCCCCAAGGGGATATACTAGGCTTTATGAATCCCTTTTCTAACAAATCTTTTAATTGCTCCTTCAATTCTCGTAATTCTGCCGGGGCCATCCTATATGGAGGGATGGAGATGGGTTGAGTACCTGGAATCACATCAATACCAAACTCTATCTCTCTTTCTGGAGGCAAACCTGGAAGCTCTTCGGGAAATACATCAGAAAATTCATTTACCACTGGAATAGACTGAAGATCTAGTGGCTCCGCATCTATATCTCTCACTCTCACTAGATGACATATGTACCCTTTGGACATCATCTTCTTTGCCTTAAGATAAGAAATAAACTTACCTCTTGGTGTCCCAACATTACCTTTCCATTCAAGGACTGCCTCTTTTGGAAAATGGAAACTCACCCTCTTAGCTCGGCAATCTACCATGGCATAACATGAAGCCAACCAATCCATACCCATTATAACATCAAAATCTATCATATCTAGCTCAACAAGGTCAGCCAATGTGTTACGGTCACAAATAGTTACTATGCAATTACGATAGACTTTTCTAGCTATAATAGACTCACTAGTTGGCGTAAATACTTCAAATGGTTTAACCAATGATTCTGGTGTTCCTTCAAACTTTCCAGCAATCAATGGAGTTACATATGATAGTGTAGAGCCTGGATCAATTAATGCATATACATTATATGAAAAGATGGACAATGTACCTGTAACCACATCAGGTGAAACATCCAAATTCTGTCGTTCCGCTAGAGCATATGTACGATTTTGAACTCCACTAGAACTAGCAGTTCCTCTACCACCTCTACCACGACCTGCAGGCACCTGTGGCCCTCTACCTAAAGAAGGCACCGATGATGATGATGCAGCAATCGATCCAGTAGGTTGTGCCATGCTACCCATGCCCCTTTGAGGGCAATTTCTCATCATGTGTCCCGGTGTACCACACCAAAAACAAACATTTGTTCCGAGCCGATATATACCTGGATGATTTCTTCCACATTGTTTACAAGACTGTCTAGGAGGTCTTGGTTGGGTCGCACTTCCCTATTCTTGGTACCCTGCTACTTGTGAGCCTTGACTCTCACTCCTTTGCCCAAATTGATTAGTCCTAGACCCTTGAAACCGAGGTGGAGCGCTAGCTGTAGAGTAGGAAGATGATGGCCTAGACAGTCTATTAGAAAACCGAGGCCTAAACTCACCTTGGGATGGCGTAAACTGGCCCATAGATCTGGCCCTCTTGGCCTGCCCTCTTTCCGAATCTTGTGTCCTTCTCCTTTGCCTTTGATCCTCCATCTTTTGTGCAAAAGCTTGTATCCTTGCTATATCCATATCTTTGTTCAAAGCAGCAATAGTACAATCCCTAACCAGAAATGAATCCAATCTATCCACGTAACGATGAACTCTATCCTCCATAGTAGCTACTACATTAGGAGCATACCTGGCCAAAGAATTAAACTTGAGACTATACTCTCTCACGCTCATATTCCCTTGGTGAAGATTTAAGAACTGAGTTGCACGGGCCTCCCGAATCTCCAATGGCAGATAATGGTCAAGGAATGCCTTTTTAAACTCTTTCCATTTAGCTGAAGGTGTATTTATACCCCTAGATTGTTTCCAAGCTTCGTACCACAATATAGCCACACCTTTTAATCTATATGTTGCCAACTCAACTACTTCCTTACCAGATACATGCATAATATCTAAGGTCCTTTGGATTTGATCAATAAAGTCTTGCGGATCTTCATTAGGATCTGACCCGGTGAATGATGGAGGGTCCAAATTAAGGAAATCACGTATCCGCACACTAGCTTCCCTATTTGCACCACTAGTACTGTTTGCCCTTGCCCTTGTCCTTGACCAGCAAGTATACGAGTCAACAATTGGACTGCATTCTTTAAATCTTGGTCAGTAGCATTAACCGGTGGTTCTTGGGGTGCTGCTGCCCTCCTTAGCTCTTCTGGAGACGGAGGAGTGGAGGAAGTCCGTGATGAAGACAGTTGAGCCTCACTTTGATTAGCTCGTCTAGGTGGTGATTTGCTGGTCCCTTCTCCAGTAGCCACATCTACTTGCTTACCAGTACTCTTACTTTTCCTAGTAACCGGCATTTTTGCTATAATAAAAATAATTTAAAGGTTAGATACGATAAACCTATAACATTGGCTCTATTGCACAATCTAAGAGATGAAGAAAAAGAGACAACTCCTAAATGTCCCGTAGCCTCCTGTTTATAGATGTGGTGCACAACACACCCATAAGCAAGACTCTACATAGACACGGCTTTGTAGACTCCCTAGGATGACCTGCTCTGATACCACTTTTGTCACGCCTCAAATTCCATTTAGACGGACAGGCACTCGATGCCCTAAAGGCCCGAGAGAACCAACTTATAACTTGTGATTCATCATGCATATAACTATGACAACTAAGAAGCTTTGACTATAGATAAGTTGCCTGAATAACAAGACCAACATAGATAGGCCCAAAACTTATGTACACGATCTGGCCATTGAGGCCACAACTGTTAAGAGCAAAGACATAACTAAGTTTTACTTTAACATTGGTCTACAAAGCCTCTACAAGATAGACAAACTTGGTTTAGGTCGGGACAGGGCCCCGCCTTACCCTTAACTATACAATATCCAAAATATATACCAAAGACTCGGTAAAGCCCCGAATCAACCTGGAGCTCACCAACAACAGCCGAGTGTCCTGTGCTCCTACTGGGGAGGTCTACTAGCCAGAGTACATGTGCCTGCGGCATGAAATGCAGCATCCCCATGAGGGACGTCAGTACGAGAGAATGTACTGAATATGTAAGGCATAAAGTAACCCATATGTAAACAAGAGCTCAAATAGAATCAGGTATCAGTGCATAAACATGTAAATAAGAACAGAAGATCACATTTGCTTACACTTGTGAAATCATGTATATTACGTTCTTTGGTTACTCTTCTTTGTTTTATGATCATTGTAAGGCATGTAATACACGTGACCAACTGATCAGTGGTAGAAGAGGAGTCCCATGCTAGGCAA
>QJPP01000223.1:0-176585 GCA_003996215.1 Jaltomata sinuosa | reverse complement strand
CGTGGACTATGAGTTACAAAGTCCACACTTTGTAGCATCTCATTGGCAATAATTTTATTAAATAAGTCTAGGGTTAATAAGCGTGGACTTATCTTTGTTATTGGCCACACTTTTTAAGTGTGGCCATAGAAGCTACGGTTAAAAAGTGTGGCCTATGAGTTACAAAGGTCACGCTTTATTGCATCTCATTGGCATTCGTTTATTTGATAAGTCTACGGTTAAAAAGCGTGGCCTTAGCTTTGTTATTGACCACACTTTAAAAGTGAAGCCTTTTATACCTCTTCTACGACAACACTTATAAAGTGTTACCTTTTCTTATATATATGCACACAATTGATAGTTATTTAGCCACACTTTTAAAGTGTAGAAACATTGTATAAATAGAAAATAATGATTTTGGTTTGCATATATATAGCCAGATTTTATATATATATATATATATATATATACATACATACATACATAAATGATCTCAAACACAAATTATCTAATAAATTTCAAATGTATAGTTCATTTGCAACAAACTTCGAAAATAACAACGTATTCAAAATGCACAAACACATTCCAAGATTAGTACTAAATATAAATTTCATTACACAAAACAAAATGTATTTAAACATATATCACAATAGTTTAAAAACTCTTTATCATTCACTTAAATAGGTCGAGTTGACTTGTGGGCACAATTCAAATTCGATTACCGATATTTTCCTACACATTTAAAATAAAATTTAAAGTTAGAAAAAATCATGTTCAATGCGACAAGACCAACTAGCTAGTGATAACATGAAAATTATACAAATTAAAATCATGACCAAAGCTTGTGCACTTCCTCCAGTTCCCATTTACAAATCAAAATCAAAATCAACTTGATGTTGTAGTAACTAACAAGCTTACTGAAAAAAAAAGAGAATTGCTTGTGAACCCATTCAAGCATAGAAAAAACAAATCTCATTTCAAATAAAGCATGATTAAGCTCAAATCTTCGTCACAATTGGCCAAATAAAACAGCATAATACAGAACCCATTTCAGCTCAAACATTTATCAAAATACAAGAGAAATAAATCAAGAACTCACTGCCATTTCAACCATTTCAAAGGGTCTGTAAGTTAACAACAACTTAGAGAAAATCCACAAAATCCACAAGCTTTAAAAAATCAAGATTTACCCACCACCCCATTTATAAAATCATGTTCATTTCAACACCAGGAATAAAGCATCATAATACAGAACCCATTTCATCTCAAACATTTATCAAAATACAAGAGAAATAGATCAAGCTCACTGCTATTTCAACCATTTCAAAGGGTCTGTAAGTTAACAACAACTTAGAGAAAATCCACAAAATCCACAAGCTTTACAAAATCAAGCTTTACCCACCACCCCATTTATAAAATCATGTTCATTTCAACACCAGGAATAAAGCAGCATAATACAGAACCCATTTCAGCTCAAACATTTATCAAAATACAAGAGAAATAGATCAAGCTCACTGCCATCTCAACTATTTCAAAGGGTCTATAAGTTAACAACAGCTTAGAGAAAATCTACAAAATGCACAAGCTTTACAAAATCAAGCTTTACCCACCACCCTATTTACAAAATCATGTTCATTTCAACACCAGGAATAAAGCAACATAATACAGAACCCATTTCAGCTTAAACATTTATCAAAATACAAGAGAAATTGATCAAGCTCACTGCCATTTCAACCATTTCAAAGGGTCTGTAAGTTAACACCAACTTAGAGAAAATACACAAAATGCACAAGCTTTACAAAATCAAGCTTTACCCACCACCCCATTTACAAAATCATGTTTATTTCAACACCAGGAATCAAATCAAGTTCAGTTTCAGCATGATTAAACTCAATCAATCAACTGTGCCTTGATCAACTATTCAAATCAAGATTATGCTTCAATAAAATTTATAAAGAACCCATTCAAGCTACTAAATCAAGATTATGCTTCAACTCTCTTGAACACCCACAAACTTTTATAAAAACTTTTATCAATCCTAGGAAGTGGTTTAATACTTAGAAAAGCACATTTTCTGTGAGAAAATGTAAAAGGACTCATCAAAACAAACACTTCTACTGATTTTGATGTAGTTGAAGCTAAGTAAGGATAAACAACACTCTTCACTACATTATGCGAAGGAGAAAGTCTTCCTCCACTAGCACTTCTGTTTAGAAATCATGGAACAAATTCATTGATTTATTAGTGGTTATCATTTTTCTAAGTTACTTCTATATAACATATTACACCTACAACCATAATTTACACCACAAATAAGACTCTACCTTATCATATTCCATTTCAACATTTTACACACAAAACCAGATGCCAACAGAGCCTAAATAAATGAGATTTGTTTTTGAATGCAGAAATACATGATCTTGATTTAGTAGCTAAGCCTCCTCCAGATTCCATCTACAAGTCCAAATCAGAGTTCCAGTTTAAAAGCCATGCCCCCATCAGTCTGAAACTAACTTTTTTGAAAAAGTAATTAAGCAGTAGTCGAGGAAAGAAACCAACTTGTGAATATGAAATATAAAGTACCTTTTCAAAAATTGAAGCATTAGCTGAACCAGAATAATTTGGTAAATTTTCCCCTTTTACAGTTTGTGCACTGTTTGCATCAACAGGTGAAGGAAGATTAGATCCGGCACATCCTGGTATATCTTGAACATTTAATCCATGGTTGTTTTGCACCAATTGACTGAAAAAATATCGCATTTCTTCTCTCATTTCACGCATTTCTTCCTTAAGAGAAGTGACTTCATTGGCATGATTTTGCTTAAGCTTATTCATTTCCTCATCTTTTTTCAGAGAACTAGTTGTCACTGATCTACCATAGCATCTAAGTCGACTAGGCTACTCTTTTCCAAACACTGCCCTGAATGCATCATCCGATGTTTCCCCAGAATTTTGACAATTCTGATGTTCAGCCTGTCAAAAAAAAGTTCTGTAAGCAACATATATAAACACAAAAGGTGCTTGGGACCAACAATTGACATCTAAAGATACACTCAACAAATAGCTAAAAGATACAAAAAACCCTGATCCATACCTCTATTCTTATACATTGACAATTAAATCAGTCTCCACACAAATAGTTGGTTAGAATTTTAGGTACTAGTTGTTTCTTCTAAGAGTAACATTGCTCAAATTTTAAACATGACAGAGTTCACTCAAATATGTTTTAAACTATATATATCTTTCAGTTTAGTTCAAGAATTGTGAGAGAATCAAATCGGAAGCATCTGCCAGAAGTGTAACAATATATACATATATATACCACACTAGCTGAACTCATATGTAGCTTTAATGGTGGTATATTTTACCACAACATGCAGCATAAACAAGTTAACATAGCACGACAAAATCAATTAATGGAAGCACCAGTAAAATGATGAAATTTAAATCATGACTTGCCTTTTTAAAACACACAAGTTAAATCCTCAAAAAGAGAAGTTAGAAGGAACGGGGACGAAGTCTCTAGTAACAACACTTAATCCTGCATGAATTTTCTCAATAGGCATGGTGCAAAACTGACTGCAGTTTTGGAGTAACAATTGAAAAAATAAGAACGGAGGACGGTATCACTTAAAGGAGATCTAGCTTAAACTTTTCACTTGCGTAAAATAGATTTTCGCTATTTAATCCATGTGAGAATAATTTGATTACCTTTGTTAAGTCCTATAGATTAGCACAACAGAAGTTTAGAGGATTTCCCTAGCCCTAAGTCTTGTAGTTCAAAGTTCTTGATAAATGTCAGCTTTCATAAATACTAAATTGTCTGATAATCAAACATGGCAATAGAAACCTCGCACTTGCACTAGGAAAACAGATGAAAATTAGATGATTGAGCTCATTGATTTTCGCATCTCAACTATTCTATCTTTCAACCTTTGCTTTATGTGCTTATTTTCAACATTAGGCAGATCTGAGAACAAGTGTAATCTCAGGATGAAATCTCAATAAAAGCATACCTTATGGGAAGAAAGAGAAATTGGCTTCTAATGTCTAAAGGCCCTTGCATATTCACCAAGCCAGAATGCACAACTAATGCCACAAAATGATGATCTCAGATTATGCATGTAGCAAACATAAGGTGATGTGCTAATCATATTCTCAGTCCATTTCGTCTTTCCAAATACATAAACTTTCTTCTACATTCAATTTCAGGCATGTCTATCTAGACTCGCACACAAAAGCAAGACTCCCAACAACATGGTTACTTTGCTATGTAGTTCTCAAATTTCACTTAACTTTTTAAATGTAAACACAAAAGGTGCTTGGGACCAGCAATTGACATCTAAAGATTCACTCAACAAATAGCTAAAAGATACAAAAATCCCTAGCCAATACCTATATTCTTATACATTGACAAAAATCCAGAAGTTTACATTGACAATTGACAATGCACTCTTCTTGTCATAATTTTTAATACCCATTTTGCCAATCAACTTGGTTAGATTTAAATCTGCTGGAAGTGTAACAATATATACATATATATACCACACTAGCTGAACTCATAGGTAGCTTTACTGGTAGTATATTTTACCACAACACGCAGCATAAACAAGTTAACATGGCATGACAATATCAATTAATGGTAGCACCAGTAAAATTTTATTTACACTAAAATAAGAACAAATTAAAGACAGTTCACCTTTACTGGTCCTCTTTGATTCAATTTCCAGTAAACAGTCCAGCAAAGAAAAAAATTCACATTCCCTCCCCAGTAAATAGTGCATCGACTCCGATCAGGAATTGAAAAAAAATTGCCCCCTCCCCCAGCAAACAGTCGAGCAAAGAAAAAGAAGAAGAAGAAGAAGAAGAATGTAGCACGAAAATGACTTACTATTACAATTTGGCTATCTGCTTGAACTTCTTTCCCCGTCTTTGTACGTGTTGTAATAAACATTTCAGACTGTGATGGTTCCTCTTTGTTTTCTTTGGTGCACACTATAAATTATATCAAATAAAGTTAAAACAGACACCAATACATTCTGACAAAGTACAAAAAAATGAAAAATTCAGATTTTCACAGTGTGTCTACTAAATATTACCAATGCCAAGAGTACTCTTGCAAAACTGATAGGTCCCATCCGATGCCTCCACTTTTGTTTTTTTCTATTTTGAGAATTTATCTTGCTCACGGCCTAAAATTCGATAAAAAGAGATGTATTAATTTATAACTCAAAAAACAAAGAATAGAAATGATGCAAATTATGTCCAAGAGTAGAAATGCACTATTTTAGTCTCACTTGAACATTTGATTGTTTCCAATACTCGATCAACTGGCGCAATTGAACTTCAGGAATGTCATCGAGACGTTTTGCTAGCAATTTGTTCATCAGTAAGTTCTTTATTAAAACATTTTTCTTTAATACTTCTCTTGTGTTGCCTCCAAGCATCACGAAGACCATCCATCACCCATTTCTCTCCTTCTATTGGAATTAAGAATTTTGACTATGCAAAACAAAATATATTTAGTTTGAGTTAGTAATAATAAACAATAAATATACAATCTCAAATATTGATTTTTCTTACATTGACATAGTCCCACATGCATTTTTTATTTTCCTTTGGCACAGCATGCCAACTAGTGTACATCAAGGTGATAAATCTAGGATTCCTTGAAATTGTTCCTATGAAGCTGCTTAAGTTAGAAACTGTCTTGCCAGTTGGTTCCACTGCTTGTCCTTTGTAAAATATAACCTCCTCTCTTTCATCTAAATTTCTTGCGTGAATATTCTTACATGTTGTTTGTCCTCGAACTTTTTTCTTCTCCGGTATCCCTAGATTGATGTAATAGTCAAGAAATGAGAAAAAAATTAAAATGAGTAATAAGCTTAAAAATCCTAAGACATACCATTTGTACTGCAATCAATGTCCATATCTTCATCTCTAGCACACCCATCCTCACCTATTTCTTCTTGTTCTGCAAGATCATCCAATCCTTTATTATGTTCATCAAGAAAAGAAGCCGGTAGATCAGTTGTTGGGTGAATATCATGTTGTTTTTCACCACCTATGTGTATCTCTTGTTTTTCTAAAAACTGATCAAGACTAGTCGCAGGTAGGAATGACTTCTTCTTCACTTGTTTGCAGTTTTGAAGCCCTTGAATAACATGTTGTTTCTTTTCTTCTTGTGCTTTTCCAATGAAATGTGAAGTATTAACATCTATCTTTGAAGATGCTTGGAACATGAGGTTGTGCATAGGTAATTCCATTCCTTTCTTTTGAATGGACTCTCCAATTTGAGATTGAAATAACTTATGTGTGTTTTGTCCTTTTCCTGTAATCATCTGTGAAGTATTAATCTCTTTTCCTGAGGACAATTGGATCATTGGCTTGTGCCCAGGAAATTTGCTCTTTCCTTGTTGTAGAACAGACGACTCAGGATTCTTTCTTTTAAGCGCCATTGGTGCCTGCACTTTTCTAGTTTTATCATTGTGTTCATTTGCAAACTGTTCTCTCTTAATCTTATATTGCTGGGCCAATTCCGTACTTGATCGGTATTGAACATTGGAGTTTACATTCTTCATAGGACTTTGAGCTTTATTCGGATTCGGGACATTTTTCTTTACAACTGCTGCCTGATTCATTCTTCTTACCTTCTTCTAATTTCTTTGTTTTCTTCTCTTTCAATGACTTCAACTCTGCAACATAAATAGAAAACACATCAAATTATAATAGAAATCTAACAAGAATTGATGAATTGAAATAATTGAACCCTATTTTTAACTCATCAATAAATTTCACAGCAAAAACATCCTCTGCTAATTTCCCTGTTGCAGCCACTTTTGTGAAGGGATTTTCAGGTTGCACACCATAAATCTTGTTAGTGCAACCATTAGTCTTGGCCATAGAGCATTTGAGTGAATTACAAGGAATAAGTTTCTAACTTGTTAAGCCATAATCAGCCCAGAGAAAGGAACCACCAAGCCACAATCCCCTCCTAGCTAAAATATAAAGATCTATGTGTAACATATATGTATAATTTCTAAGTGATCATTCAACAGTCAACAACACCTAATACAATCTGGATCGCTACCTGAAAACATGTCACAGGATTCTCAAGAATTTGACATTTCAATTTCATTATTCGTACATAAATTGAGTGTTCAACTTGAGCAGCTTGGCCACTTAACAGAGCAACTCGAGCAGCTTGGCCACTTACAAGCCACTTACAAGAGAAAAATTAGCAGTTTAACCACTTACAAGAGCAACCTGAGCACTTCAATGAGAAGCTTGGACAACTTGAGCAGAAAGACCAACTATAACAAGAACATCATGACCACCAAGAAGATTCTTTTTTCCTGCATAGAGAGTTTGCATTCTATATCATCTAAATCACAATATCGGGAAAGTAGGAACTTTCATTTGCATGCCCATGTACTCAAATATGACACACTAAAATACTAGCCCATGAGACATCAAAGCATAGGTGAACAAAGAAACCTACAATCGCAAATTTCTTTAGACCAAAACCCGTAGCATCAAAACATGACTGTCTATATTTAATAATGCACTTTAAGCTTCTTCTTATGCCAAGTTAGTCACTAATTTTTCCTTATAATCACTAATCTTTAGCAATCTTTAACCTGGATAGCCAGTTACAAATATAGTCCGATGAATTCTTACTGTCAAATCTTTCCAGACAATCTTAAATAACCCAGAACTTTATTTGTCTTTCACCTTGTTCTGTCATCTGCTACAGACACTTTGAACACTCAACTTGAAGTGCATTGATTGTGCATTGGTATAGGGTCTGATTTTACTTGGTAGCAAGTTTGTTCACAATTTATATTATACTGGATGTCCTTCCTTGTGGCCTAATCTGTTTACTATCTCTAAATGTTTCATTTTACCTCATATTTCCCCTTTTATTTCGTGAAGCTAGAGGTGTTAACATAAGGCTAAACTTATATAATCTGCTCGCTTCCCCTAAGGTTAGAATACACACCTTGAAACAAACAAGTTAACCAAATACTTCACATGTTCAAGTTCTGGATTACTGAACCATGACCATACTCAAGCTTATTAGACCAAACATGAATAAACCTTGTCACTTAAACATATAAAATGTAACCAAGTCCCAAATAAAAAGAGGATAGAGAATGTATGTTGTAACATCCCGTATTCTGCATATACTAGTCCTATTCATATATCACTTGATATAGCCTTGTCGTATAGGTGAGGGACCGAGTTTCTTATATGAGCAGTGATAGTTTAATATGTATAGGGAGGTGCTGTAATTCCCCATTCAGTTGAGCACGTAAACGGCCAAGTTAACCTCGACAAAAGTATTTAAACTCGAGATGCTAAGGTTGTATTTGAGTAAATATTTAGGGTGAAGTGTTAAGTTAAAGCAAAAAGGGATTAGAAATTAGAAAATAGAATAAAATAAGTGAGCTACTTGCTTGACTTAACTAAGCTAGTAGGTGACAAGTAGGTGCATCACCTACTTTGACTTATTGACCAGCCTAAAGAACTAGGTAGGTGCATCACCTACTAAGTTTATTTTGACTAGCTTAAAGGGCCAAGTACACCCATCACCCACTTGAATAAATTCTGGCCCAAAGAAGTGAAAGAAAGGGAAAGAATTGGCAGACAAGGCCCAATAAGGTTAAGTCCAACAAAGCCCATGTAAAATGGCCAAGTAGGTGTATCACCTTCTTGACATTTTGTGGCTCAAAATGAGCAAGGAAAGTCGGCCAAAGCAGCCCCCCTTTAAAGGGGTTAAGACCAGCTCATTTCACTCATTTTAACTTGAAAAGAAAAATAGATTTTAGAAGTTCTTTCTTTCTCTCTCTCTTAGCTTCACATAGAAGCCATAAAATACCATTAGGGTTCTTAAGTATTCTCCCTCTTTTCAAGCTAAGTTGAAGGGGAGTTCAAGCTCTTGAAGAAGTACAAGTTAGGAGGACAAATTTTCAGAATTTAAGGTAAAGTTACTGCCCATTTTTACCCCTTTTTATATGCAAGTTTGTTGGAGAATTCTGTATGTCTTTGTGTAAAGAACCATGGGGTAGTGATTGGAATCCTTGAGTTAAAATACTTTCTTATTATGTTGAAGGATGTTTGGGATTGTTTTAGGAGCGGTTTTATGTGTATATAATTGGGACAGCTTGGTTGAACTTGTAAAAGGGTGTGTGAAGTTGTATTGAAGTATGGAAGGAGGGTGTGGTAATACACCACTTAATTGGGTGTTATGTTACCTTGCTGCCTGCACACCTTTGTATGTTGTTTGGTATATGTTGTGACGTCGGAAGAGTTTCAAGGGACCTTATGAGAAGGTCGTACAGTATGTAGATATGTTTAGAGGAGAAGAGGTGAAAGGAACACTCTTGGTTTGATAAATTATGAGCTTACTGCCTAGTTACTTATTTAGTGGGATCAAGTAGCCCAAATTGGTTAACTAGCTACTAATACTAGTTTTGCCACGTATTTCATTATAGATAAATAATTTGAAAGGGGGAAGCTTAATTCGTTGTAATATCCGAGTTACACAACAAGGTATGTAAGGTTTCTCAGTTTCATATTCCTTGGCACGAACTCTTATATTTGTGTTGTTACCGACAAAGTGAGTTTCCTAGTAAAGGTACTTTCAACAGCAAGCTTTGTGAGTTATTCTCTAAGCCGAATAAGGTTCATTGTATCATATAAGCTCCTAAATAGTACGTTGATATTACGTTTGCTACTTATATCATTGTTACTGCCTTAAGTGCATGTTCACATGTGTTCTACTACTGGTCCATAGTTTTGAGCTCAATAAAGGTTACAACCACCAAAGTAACAATCTCAAAGATTAAAGAAACTAAATGAAGTAATCTGTATATGTGTGGGTGGCAGCCCAGGGGTGAAAGCCTAGCATGGGTCGATCCCTATTTGTTTACTTATGGGTGGCAGCCTAGGGGCGTAAGCCTAGCATGGGTCGATCCCAATTTGTATATTTATGAGGGCAGCATCCCAGGGGTTAAATTGCCTAGCATGGGACTCCTCTTATACCACTGATCAGTTGGTCACATGTATTACATGCCTTACAATGACCATAAAGCAAAGAAGAGTAACCAAAGAACGTATATACATGATTTCACAAGTGTAAGCAAATGTGATCTTCTATTCTTATTTACATGTTTATGCACTGATACCTGATTCTATTTGAGCTCTTGTTTACATATGGTTTACTTTGTGCCTTACATATTCAATACATTCTCTCGTACTGACGTCCCTCATGGGGATGCTGCATTTCATGTCGCAGGCACATATACTGTGGCTAGTAGACCTCCCCAGTAGGAGCACAGGACACTCGACTGCTGTTGGTGAGCTCCAGGTTGATTCGGGGCTTTACCGAGTCTTTGGTATATATTTTGGGTATTGTATAGTTAAGGGTAAGGCGGGGCCCTATTCTGACCTAAACTAAGTTTGTCTATCTTGTAGAGGCTTTGTAGACCAATGTTAAAGTAAAACTTAGTTATGTCTTTGCTCTTAACAGTTGTGGCCTCAATGGCCAGATCGTGTACATAAGTTTTGGGCCTATCTATGTTGGTCTTGTTATTCAGGCAGCTTATCTATAGTCAAAGCTTCTTAATTGTCATAGTTATATGCATGATGAATCACAGGTTATAAGTTGGTTCTCTCGGGCCTTTAGGGCATCGAGTGCCTGTCCATCTAAATGGAATTTGAGGTGTGACAAAAGTGGTATCAGAGCAGGTCATCCTAGGGAGTCTACAAAGCCGTGTTTATGTAGAGTCTTGCTTATGGGTGTGTTGTGAACCACATCTATAAATAGGAGGCTACAGGACATTTAGGAGTTGTCTCTTTTTCTTCATCTCTTAGATCGTGCAATAGAGCCAATGTTATAGGTTTATCGTATCTAACCTTTAAATTGTTTTCATTATAGCAAAAATGCCGGTTACTAGGTAAAGTAAGAGTACTGGTAAGCAAGTAGATGTGGCTACTGGAAGGGACCAGCAAATCACCACCTAGACGAGCTAATCAAAGTAAGGCTAAACATGTGTCTTCATCACGGACTTCCTCCACTCCTCCGTCTCCAGAAGACCTAAGGAGGGCAGTAGCACCCCAAGAACCACCGGTTAATGCTACTGACCAAGATTTAAAAAATGCAGTCCAATTGTTGACTCGTATACTTGCTGGTCAAGGACAAGGGCAAGCAGGTCCAATTGTAGGTACTAGTGGTGCAAATAGGGAAGCTAGTGTGCGGATACGTGATTTCCTTAATTTGGACCCTCCATCATTCACTGGGTCAGATCCTAATGAAGATCCGCAAGACTTTATTGATCAAATCCAAAGGACCTTAGATATTATGCATGTATCTGGTAAGGAAGCAGTTGAGTTGGCAACATATAGATTAAAAAGTGTGGCTATATTGTGGTACGAAGCTTGGAAACAATCTAGGGGTATAAATATACCTTCAGCTAAATGGAAAGAGTTTAAAAAGGCATTCCTTGACCATTATCTGCCATTGGATATTTGGGAGGCCCGTGCAACTCAGTTCTTAAATCTTCACCAAGGGAATATGAGCGTGAGAGAGTATAGTCTCAAGTTTAATTCTTTGGCCAGGTATGCTCCTAATGTAGTAGCTACTATGGAGGATAGAGTTCATCGTTACATGGATAGATTGGATTCATATCTGGTTAGGGATTGTACTATTGCTGCTTTGAACAAAGATATGGATATAGCAAGGATACAAGCTTTTGCACAAAGGATGAAGGATCAAAGGCAAAGGAGAAGGACACAAGAGTCGGAAAGAGGGAAGTCCAAGAGGGCCAGATCTATGGGCCAGTTTACGCCATCCCAAGATGAGTTTAGGCCTCAGTTTTCTAATAGGCTGCCTAGGCCATCATCTTCCTACTCTACAGCTAGCGCTCCACCTCGGTTTCAAGGGTCTAGGGCTAATAAATTTGGGCAAAGGAGTGAGAGTCAAGGCTCACAAGTAGCGGGGTACCAAGAACAGGGAAGTGCGACCCAACCAAGACCTCCTAGACAGTCTTGTAAACAATGTGGAAGAAATCATCCAGGTATATGTCGGCTTGGAACAAATGTTTGTTTTTGGTGTGGTACACCGGGACACATGATGAGAAATTGCCCTCAAAGGGGCATGGGTAGCATGGCACAACCTACTGGATCGGTTGCTGCATCATCATCATTGGTGCCTTCTTTAGGTAGGGGGCCACAGGTGCCTGCAGGTCGTGGTAGAGATGGTAGAGGAACTGCTAGTTCTAGTGGAGTTCAAAATCGTACATATGCTCTAGCGGAACGACATAATTTGGAGGCTTCACCTGATGTGGTTACAGGTACATTGTCCATCTTTTCATATAATGTATATGCATTAATTGATCCAGGCTCTACACTATCATATGTAACTCCATTGATTGCTGGAAAGTTTGAAGGAATGCCAAAATTATTGGTTAAACCATTTGAAGTATTTACGCCAACTAGCGAGTCTATTATAGCTAGAAAAGTCTATCGTAATTGCATAGTAACTATTTGTGACCGTAACACATTGGCTGACCTTGTTGAGCTAGATATGATAGATTTTGACGTTATAATGGGTATGGATTGGTTGGCTTCATGTTATGCCACGGTAGATTGCCGAGCTAAGAGGGTGAGTTTCCATTTTCCAAAAGAGGCAGTCCTTGAATGGAAAGGTAATGTTGGGACACCAAGAGGTAAGTTTATTTCTTATATTAAGGCAAAGAAGATGATGTCCAAAGGGTACATATGTCATCTAGTGAGAGTGAGAGATATAGATGCGGAGCCACTAGATCTTCAGTCTATTCCAGTGGTAAATGAATTTTCTGATGTATTTCTGAAAGAGCTTCTAGGTTTGCCTCCAGAACGAGATATAGAGTTTGGTATTGATGTGATTCCAGGTACTCAACCCATCTCCATCCCTCCATATAGGATGGCCCCAACAGAATTACGAGAATTGAAGGAGCAATTAAAAGATTTGTTAGAAAAGGGATTCATAAAGCCTAGTATATCACCTTGGGGAGCACTGGTTTTATTTGTACGCAAGAAAGATGGCTCATTGAGAATGTGTATTGACTATCGGCAGTTGAATAAGGTGAAAATTAAGAAAAAATATCCCCTTCCTAGGATTGATGATTTGTTTGACCAGTTACAGGGTGCTAAGTGTTTCTCGAAGATTGATTTGAGGTCGGGTTACCATCAAGTAAAAGTCAAAGAGAAAGATATACCCAAGACAGCTTTTCAAACACGGTATGGTCATTTTGAATTTTTAGTTATGTCATTTGGGCTAACAAATGCACCAGCAACTTTTATGGATCTGATGAATAGGGTGTTCAAGCCATTCTTGGACGTGTTTGTGATTATATTCATAGATGATATCTTGGTCTATTCAATATCAAAGGAGGACCATGCTAATCACTTATGGCAGGTGTTAAGGTTCTTTGTGATCGTAAGCTATATGCAAAGTTTTCTAAATGTGAGTTTTGGTTAAAATCTATGGCATTCTTGGGTCATATTGTCTCTGATGAAGGAATAAGGGTTGATACTCAAAAGATAGAAGCCGTGAAGAACTGGCCAAGACCTACAACACCTACGGAGGTTCGTAGTTTCCTTGGGTTGGCAGGTTATTATAGAAGGTTCGTTGAGGGATTTTCCTCTATTTCTGCACCCTTAACAAAGCTAACACACAAGGCAGCCAAGTTCCAATGGAGCGATGCATGCGAAAGAAGCTTCCAAGAGCTGAAAAATAAGTTGACTTCTACACCTATATTGGTACTTCCAGAAGGCATAGAAGGGTATGCAGTGTATTGTGATGCATCGGGAGTGGGCTTAGGATGCGTATTGATGCAGCATGGTAAAGTAATAGCTTATGCCTCAAGACAGTTGCGGCCACATGAGAAAAATTATCCAACCCATGACCTAGAGCTAGCAGCGGTTGTATTTGCTTTAAAGATATGGCGCCACTACTTGTATGGGGTTCATGTTGACATATATACGGACCATAAGAGCTTGCAATATATCTTTAAGCAGAAGGATCTGAATCTGAGGCAACGAAGATGGCTTGAGTTATTAAAAGATTATGATGTTGATATCTTGTATCATCCGGGAAAAGCAAATGTGGTGGCCGATGCTTTAAGTCGTAGGACAATGGCAAACACCTATGGGCAGTCCATGGAAAGACAAAGAATAGCTAAGGATCTATACCAACTAGCTAGCTTGGGGGTTCGCCTTCTTGAATCTCAAGATGAAGGGATTATTGTGCAAAATGCAGCAGAATCCTCATTAGTAGTCGAAGTAAAAGAGAAGCAATATAAGGATCCTATTCTATTACAGCTTAAGGAGAATGTACAAAAAGGGGTGACAAAGGCATTTGAGCTTACGCAAAACAAAGTACTCCAGTGCCAAAACAGATTGTGTGTGCCTAATATAGATGGACTAAGGGAGAGAATTATGACAGAAGCACATCATTCAAGATATTCTATCCATCCGGGCTCAACTAAAATGTATCATGACTTGAAAGGAGTGTATTGGTGGAGTGACATGAAGAAGAACATTGCAGAATTTGTTTCTCAATGTCCAAATTGTCAACAAGTTAAAGTAGAGCACCAAAAGCCTGGAGGTTATATGCAACATATAGACCTTCCAATTTGGAAGTGGGACATGATCAACATGGATTTTGTCACTGGTCTGCCTCGCTCATTTCGGAAGTTTGACTCCATATGGGTGATAGTTGATAGACTCACCAAATCAGCCCACTTCTTGCCGGTTAAGGCTACTTATACAGTTGAAGAGTATGCAAGGTTGTATATTAAAGAGATAGTTCGGCTACATGGAATCCCAATCTCTATTATATCTGATAGGGGAGCTCAATTCACTGCGAATTTTTGGAAATCATTCCAGAAGAGTTTGGGAACACAAGTGAATTTAAGTACGGCCTTTCACCCTCAAACGGATGGTCAGGCAGAACGTACAATCCAAACACTTGAGGATATGTTACGAGCTTGTGTATTGGACTTTAAAGGTAGCTGGGATGACCATTTACCACTTATTGAGTTTTCTTACAACAATAGCTACCATTCAAGTATCAAAATGGCACCTTATGAAGCTTTATATGGGAGGAAGTGTAGATCACCAATCGGATGGTTTGAAGTGGGTGAAACTACCTTATTTGGGCCAGATCTTGTTCATCAAGCTATGGAAAAAGTTAAGGTGACACAACAGCGGCTGGCAACGGCTCAAAGTCGATACAAATCATATGCAGATATTAGAAGAAGAGGGCTGGAGTTTGCTATAGGAGATTGGGTATTTTTGAAGGTGTCACCAATGAAAGGGGTGATGAGATTTGGTAAAAAGGGAAAGTTAAGTCCACGCTATATAGGGCCATATAATATTATTCGAAGAGTTGGCCAAGTCGCATATGAGTTAGAGCTACCCCGAGAGCTTTCAACTGTCCATCCAGTATTTCATGTCTCAATGCTTCGAAAGTGTATAGGTGACCCATCTCGTATTACTCCTACTGAAGATGTACAAGTTATGGGAGATCTCACTTATGAAGAAGTACCCATTGCTATTCTGGATCGCCAAGTTAAGAGGCTAAGAAATAAGGAAGTAGCTTCCGTAAAAGTACTGTGGAGAAACCAACAAGTAGAAGAAGTTACATGGGAAGCGGAAGAAGCGATGAAATCCAAGTATCCTCATCTATTTCAGTCCGATGAGAAAGGTGGAAGTGTCGAGTTGAGGCATTAACGAGTAAGTATAAGTCTATATATATTATCTGTCTAATAGTGGTACTTAACTTAGGCTTGAGCTTGTTTGGGCTGGTTAACTTTAATATCATTCGAGGACGAATGTTCCTAAGAAGGGGAGGATGTAACATCCCGTATTCTGCATATACTAGTCCTATTCATATATCACTTGATATAGCCTTGTTGTATAGGTGAGGGACCGAGTTTCTTATATGAGCAGTGATAGTTTAATGTGTATTGGGAGGTGTTGTAATGCCCTATTCAGTTCAGCACGTAAACGGCCAAGTTAACCTCGACAAAAGTATTTAAACTCGAGATGGTAAGGTTGTATTTGAGTAAATATTTAGGGTGAAGTTTTAAGTTAAAGCAAAAGGGATTAGAAATTAGAAAATAGAATAAAATAAGTGAGCTGCTTGCTTGACTTAACTAAGCTAGTAGGTGACAAGTAGGTGCATCACCTACTTTGACTTATTGACCAGCCTAAAGAACTAGGTAGGTGCATCACCTACTAAGACTATTTTGACTAGCTTAGAGGGCCAAGTACACCCTCACCCACTTGAATAAATTCTGGCCCAAAGAAGTGAAAGAAAGGGAAAGAATTGGCAGCCAAGGTAAAGTTGAAGGGGAGTTCAAGCTCTTGAAGAAGTACAAGTTGGGAGGACAGATTTTCAGAATTTAAGGTAAAGTTACTGCCCATTTTTACCCCTTTTTATATGCAAGTTTGATGAAGAATTCTGTATGTGTTTGTGTCAAGAACCATTGGGTAGTGATTGGAATCCTTGAGTTAAAAATACTTTCTTATTATGTTGAAGGATGTTTGGGATTGTTTTAGGAGCGGTTTTATGTGTATATATTTGGGACAACTTGGTGGAACTTGTAAAAGGGTGTGTGAAGTTGTATTGAAGTATGGAAGGAGGGTGTGGTAATACACCACTTAATTGGGTGATATGTTAACTTGCTGCCTGCACACCTTTGTATGTTGTTTGGTATATGTTGTGAAGTCGGAAGAGTTTCAAGGGACCTTATGAGAAGGTCGTACAGTATGTAGATATGTTTAGAAGAGAAGAGGTGAAAGGAACACTCTTGGTTGGATCAATTACGAGCTTACTGCCTAGTTACTGATTTAGTGGGATCAAGTAGCCCAAATTGGTTAACTAGCTACTAATACTAGTTTTGCCACGTATTTCATTGTAGATAAATAATCTGAAAGGGGGAAGCTTAATTCGTTGTAATATCCGAGTCACACAACAAGGTATGTAAGGTTTCTCAGTTTCATATTCCTTGGCATGAACTCTTATATTTTTGTTGTTACCAACGAAGTGGGTTTCCTAGTAAAGGTACTTTCAACAGCAAGCTTTGTGAGTTATTCTCTAAGCCAAATGAGGTTCAGTGTATCATATAAGCTCATAAATAGTACGTTGATGTTACGTTTGCTCCTTATATCATTGTTACTGCCTTAAGTGCATGTTCACATGTCTTCTACTACTGGTCCATAGTTTTGAGCTCAATAAAGGTTACAACCACCAATGTAACAATCTCAAAGATTAAAGAAACTAAATGAAGTAATCTGTATATGTGTGGGTGGCAGCCCAGGGGTGAAAGCCTAGCATGGGTCGATCCCTATTTGTGGACTTATGGGTGGCAGCCTAGGGGCGAAAGCCTAGCATGGGTCGATCCCAATTTGTATATTTATGAGGGCAGCATCCCAGGGGTTAAATTGCCTAGCATGGGACTCCTCTTCTACCACTGATCAGTTGGTCACGTGTATTACATGCCTTCCAATGATCATAAAGCAAAGAAGAGTAACCAAAGAACGTAATATACATGATTTCACAAGTGTAAGCAAATGTGATCTTCTGTTCTTATTTACATGTTTATGCACTGATACCTGATTCTATTTGAGCTCTTGTTTACATATGGGTTACTTTATGCCTTAAATATTCAGTACATTCTCTCGTACTGACGTCCCTCATGGGGACGCTGCATTTCATGCCGCAGGCACATGTACTCTGGCTAGTAGACCTCCCCAGTAGGAGCACAGGACACTCGGCTGCTGTTGGTGAGCTCCAGGTTGATTCGGGGCTTTACCGAGTCTTTGGTATATATTTTGGGTATTGTATAGTTAAGGGTAAGGCGGGGCCCTGTCCCGACCTAAACTAAGTTTGTCTATCTTGTAGAGGCTTTGTAGACCAATGTTAAAGTAAAACTTAGTTATGTCTTTGCTCTTAACAGTTGTGGCCTCAATGGCCAGATCGTGTACATAAGTTTTGGGCCTATCTATGTTGGTCTTGTTATTCAGGCAACTTATCTATAGTCAAAGCTTCTTAATTGTCATAGTTATATGCATGATGAATCACAGGTTATAAGTTGGTTTCTCGGGCCTTTAGGGCATCGAGTGCCTGTCCGTCTAAATGGAATTTGAGGCGTGACATGGAGGGTTTCCTTCACCAATATGATCAAGAGGAGTGGGCAATTTCACCATGGATTGCGTGGCATTATTTCTCTCCTCCTCTCCTTTAGCTCTCGTGTCCACAAAGCCTTGCTTTATGGACTGTACATCCTCCTCTAAGTTGTCTTGCATGACCAAGAGAGTTTGGAGTTTGGAATATATATCTCCTGGGTGGATACTTTCTTCATCAATTTGAGCAACAGGAGTAGATAAATCCGCCATGGATTATGTGGCAAGATTTCTTTCCTCTTCTTCCTTAGCCCTTGTGTCCACGACGCCTTGATTTATGGATTTCACACCCTCCTCTAGGATGTTAACCGAGGCCAAAAGGGTTTGGAGCTTTGCATGTATACCTTCCGAGTGGGTGCCTTCTTTACCATTTTGAGAAAAAAGAGTGGACAAATCTACCATGAATTGTGCGAAACTATTTCTCTTCCCTTCCTCCTTAGCTCTAGCATCCAAAAAGTCTTTTTTTATGGAGTTTACGCCCTCCTCTATGCTAGCTTTCTTGGCCAAGAGAGTTTTGAGCTTGGCACATATGCCTTCTTTTCTTCCTAAGTCATGGTTCCTATTAAGATCACAAGCACCACTAGCAACTTTGTTAGCATAAGAGGGGGCGGGAGGACGGTCATCATTAGGGAAATTGCTCCAATGTCAATCACGACCACCACACAAATAGCAATTACGCCCATCATAGGAGTGAGAAGGTGAATACCTCCCTCTCCTAGGGCCAATCTTGCACTTTCTCCAAAGGTGGGCTCCTCCATAATAACAACAAGGTGCATTATAATAAGGGTTGCCATCACCAACACTTCTAACATTTTGAGATGCCATAGAATCGAGTATCAAAATAAAACTAACTAAAACTAAAATAAATTTTCACAAATTTGAACTAAAGTAAGTAAACTCAAATTCTAAACTAACTCAATACGCTAAATTGTTCCCTGGAAATGATGCCATTTTTGATAACGCTCAAACGTACTCTCCAAAGTGGAGGTATCAGTGATCATTAAGAAAAACATATTTATATTCCCTACAAGAGTCGGGGTCGATCCCACAGAGAATAATGTAATCGCGATTGAGCTAATAATGAATAAAAGAAACTTACTGAAGTTCAGAGAGCAAAGGAAAAAAGATAACGATAGGGGGGTTTTAAACTACAACTACAGATAAAAGAAAATCAAATAAAAGATAGATTTGATCAATGGCTTCCACCTTGCTTTCACCAAGCAAGGAAAACAAGGGAGAATTGGGAATGTGAATTCAATTCACAAGACTTGCACCCAATTACCACATGGCTAGTCTTGGCTAAAGGCATACTTAACCGTCTTGCAACCAATCAAGCAACTATCCCCATGGGTCCTCTCTAATCATCACGAGTGAGCAATAACCAAAAAATTTACTTTGGTACGTTGAGCTATTTCTAACCTCAACTCTTAGATGAGAGTTTCCACGAACCAAACTATCTCTAGTGGAAATGCCAAATCCCCACTATTAAACCTTTCTGAATTGAGGAACTCCTATTTCAAGTAAGAACACAATTAGTATGCTAAGTTAATGTTTGCAACCATCAACTATAAGATTCAAGCATGAAGGATTCAATAGACCCACATAATTAATCAAGAAGCACAAGATAAGAATTAAATACCTAAATTTAGTATTATCTCTAATACAAAATCCAAATCTCAATTCAACAATTACACCTAAAAATTAGCAATTAAGAACAAGAGTTGAAGAATGGGAACAAAAGATTTTCAATAAAGGTCATACAAATTTTCACTTCTATGGTGTAGGAAGATGAACTTGTTCTCCAAGCTTGCCAAGAGTTGTGAAATTTTCCAAAGATGCTTCCCAAAATGGCTGAGAAATGTTTTTATGTGAATTGGGGTTTCCAATAGTAGGAATTTCCAAATTTGTCTTGCAGTTGATGATGCCTTCACCATGGTCGGGTGCATGTGCCTCGTGATTGTGAGGTTCTATGATTTCCTTCCACGCGGTCACATGACCTCAACCTCATGGTCACATGTCTCTAACTTCTCCCTCTATGCAGTTGTGTGGCTTTACTCTCGCGATTGTGTGACATTGTTTTCCTGTGCATCACGGTTGTGTGACCTTGTGCTCGGGCTCGTGATGAACAACTTGATGTTAGTGGTTAACAGTCCCTTGTTGCTCTATTTCAATTTTTTTTCACTAAAATCTTTCCCGAACACTTCTAAACACAGAAAGCTGTAAAATAGAAATAATATGTGTCAATTGCACTATTTATCCACTTTATACTAGCAAAAGCATAAGATTAAAAGCTAAATAAGTAGGTAGAATACCAACTTATCAATGACCTAGAGGGTCATTACAACATCCACTACTAAAAGAGCTTTTTTCCTTAAAAGTTAAAGAAAATAAGATACTTGAAGGCTCGAAAAGGTGAGGATAGCGGGTCCACATGTCGGCCTCGATCTTCCAAGTAGCCTCCTCGACAAGATGATGTCCCACCGAACCTTAACTGATGGGATATCCTTGGACCTTAAATTCCTAACCAGACTGTACAAGATAGAAATATGCTCCTCCTCAAAAGCCAGAGAGTTATCCAACTGAACCGAATCCCACTGAAGTATGTGAGACTCATCCGGAATATACCGCCGCAACATAGAAACATAGAAACTAGGTGAACACCAAAAAAAATAGGAGGCAGGGCTAACTCATAAGCAACCTCCCCAATGCGATAAAGGATCTCAAACAGCCCAATGAACCTAGGATTGAGCTTACCTTTCCTCCCAAACCTCATCACGCCCTTCATGGGGAACACCCAAAGGAACACAGGGTCACCAACCATATATTCAAAGTCTCAAACCCTCCGATTAGTATAACTCTTATGCCTACTCTACACAGTGCGATGTCTCTCCTGAATGATCGAAACTCTATCTATAATATCATGAAGCAAGTCAGTACCCCATGACCTAACCTCGAAGGCATCAAACTAACCCACTGGCGATCTGCACTGCCTACCATAAAAAGCCTCGAACTGAGCCATCTGAATAATGGAATGATAACAATTATTATACACGAACTCTACCAAGGCTAAAAACTGGTCCCATTGGCCCCTGAAATCAATAACACAGGCCCCAACATATCCTCTAAAACCTGAATAGTGCGCTCGGACTGACCATTAGTCTACGGGTGAAAAATAGTGCTAAGCTTCACTCTTGTACCCAACTCCCTCTTAATAGACCTCAAAAAACATGAAGTAAACTGAGTACCACGATTAGAAATGATAGAAACTAGCACCCCATGCAAACGAACAATCTTGCGGATGTAAATATGAGCCAACCTCTCAGAACTGTAGGAAGTCTGAACTGGCAAAATGTGAGCAGACTTTGACAACCTATCCACAATGACCCAAATAGCATCGAATCTCTGCAAGGTACGTGGAAAACTGACTACAAAGTCCATAGCTATCCTCTCCTATTCCCATTCTAGAATGGGTAGCCTCTAAGCCAAACCACCTGGTCTCTGGTGCTAAAACTTCACCTGTAGACATTCAAGCACCTAGACACAAAATCTGAGATATACCTCTTTATCCCACACCACCAGTAGTGCTGTCTCAAGTCACGATACATCTTAGCAACCCCAGGATGAATGGAATATCTACAACAATGAGCCTCCTCCAAGATCAACCTGACCAGATAACCAACTCTAGGAACACAGATATGACCCTCAATCCTCAGAGCACCCTTCGGATAAAAGGTTGCCTTCCTAGCCTCATCGCTCAACACCTTATCATGAATAATCCTCAACCTCATATTATTAAACTGTTGTGCCTAAATTTGCTCCAACAAGGAAGATCCAGCCTCAACACAAGCAAGAATATGACCCATTTCAGAAATATCAAGTCTGACTAACCTGTTAGCCAAGGACTGGATGTCCAAAGCTAAAGGTCGCTCCTCCGCTGCTATGAAATCCAAGCTACCCAAACTCACTACCTTCTGGCTCAAGAAATCCGCTACCACATTTGCCTTGCCCGAATGATAAAGAATGGAGATGTCATAGTCCTTTAGTAACTCCAACCACTTCTGCTGCCTTAAATTTAGATCCTTCTAGCTAAAGATGTACTGAAGACAATGATGGTCAGTGAAGATCTACCAATGCATGCCATACATATAATGCCTCCAAATCTTCAATGCAAAGACTACTGCTGCTAACTCCAAGTCATGAGTGAGGTAGTTCCTCTCATGAACCTTCATCTGTCTGGAAGCATAAGAAATAACCCAGCCTTGATGCATCAATACATAATCCAAACCAATACCTAAAGCATCACAATAAACTTTAAACCCCTGACCCTTGACCAAAAGAGTAAGTATCGGAGGTGAAGTCAATAAGGCCTTGAGCTTCAGAAAGCTTGCCTCACACTCATCAGACCACTAGAAAGGGACATTCTTCTGATTCAATCTAGTCAACGGAGCTGCTATAGAAGAAAACCCATCCATAAACCATTTTTAGTAACCTACCAACCCGATGAAATTGCAAACCTCAATAGGAGAAGTAGGCCTAGCCCAAATCGGAGGTGAAGTCAATAAGGCCTTGAGCTTCAGAAAGCTCACCTCACACTCATCAGACCACTGGAAAGGGACCTTCTTATAAGTCAATCTAGTCAATAGAGCTACTGTAGAAGAAAACCCCTCCATAAACCATTTTTAGTAACCTACCAACCTGATGAAATTGCGAACCTCAATAGGAAAAGTAGGTCTAGCCCAATCATGAACTGCCACAATCTTTGCTAAATCCACCATAATCCCATCCTTGGACACCACGTGCCCCAAGAATGCCACAGACTCAAGCCAAAACTCATACATAGTGAATTTGGCATATAATTGATGGTCTCACAAGGTATGAAACACAACTCTCAGATGCTGCTCATGCTCCTCATGCTCCTCTCTACTCCTCGAATATACCAAGATGTCATTGATGAACACAATCATGAAATAATCCAGGTAGGCTCTGAACATATAGTTTATCAACTCCATAAATGTCGATGGGGCATTGGTTAACCCAAAAGACATGATTAGGAACTCATAATGGCCGTATCAAGTTTTAAATGTAGTCTTTGGGATGTCCGCAACCCTAATCCTTAACTAGTGTCCCAGGAGCTCAAGTCTATCTTAGAGAACACTGTTGCACCCTGTAGCTGATCAAACAGATAAAAAATATGCAGTATCAGATACCTATTCTTAACTATCACCTTATTCAACTGCTTATAGTCAATACACATAAACATGGACCCATATTTTTTCTTCACAAACAGAACCAGAGCACCCCACAGAGATACACTAGGCCTGATGAACCCTCTACTCAATAAATTCTGGAGCTCTCTCAACTCGGCTAGTGCCATATGATATGACAGAAAAAAAATGGGCTGAGTGCCCAACTCGACATCAATGGCAAAGTCAAAGTCATGATCAGGAGGAAGACCCAGTATATCAAAAGGAAACACATCCAAACACTCACAAATCACGGGAACTGACTCAAGAGAGGGTGTGGTGGAACTAGTATCACAAACATAAGCAAGATAGATTATGCACCCCTTCCCAACCACCGTTGGGCGCTCAAGAAAGATATAAATCCCCTTAACATATAGCTATTGACACCCTTCTATAGTATAGAAAGGATACCAGACATCCATAGAGTAACGATCTTAGTGAAGCAATTCAAGACCGAATGGTAGGGAGACAACCAATCCATGCCTAAAATCACATCAAAATCAACCATATCTAGCACAATCAGGTCTACCCACATTTTACACCGCAGAATAATAACCATACAAGCTCGATATACATGATCCACTACTAAAGAATCTCCTACTGGGGTAGCTATACGTAAAGGCACATGCAATAACATACAAGAAGACTCTAGACGAGTAGCGTAATAAGCAGACACATAGGAGAATGTAGACCCCAGATCAAACAAAGTAGAAGCTGTAACATCCCGTATTCCGCATATACTAGTCCTATTCATATATCACTTGATATAGCCTTGTCATATAGGTGAGGGACCGAGTTTATTATATGAGCAGTGATAGTTTAATGTGTATTGGGAGGTGCTGTAATGCCCCATTCAGTTCAGCACGTAAACGGCCAAGTTAACCTCGACAAAAGTATTTAAACTCGAGATGGTAAGATTGTATTTGAGTAAATATTTAGGGTGAAGTGTTAAGTTAAAGCAAAAGGGATTAGAAATTAGAAAATAGAATAAAATAAGTGAGCTGCTTGCTTGACTTAACTAAGCTAGTAGGTGACAAGTAGGTGCATCACCTACTTTGACTTATTGACCAGCCTAAAGAACTAGGTAGGTGCATCACCTACTAAGACTATTTTGACTAGCTTAGAGGGCCAAGTACACCCATCACCCACTTGAATAAATTCTGGCCCAAAGAAGTGAAAGAAAGGGAATGAATTGGCAGCCAAGGCCCAATAAGGTTAAGTCCAACAAAGCCCATGTAAAATGGCCAAGTAGGTGTATCACCTTCTTGATATTTTGTGGCTCAAAATGAGCAAGGAAAGTCGGCCAAAGCAGCCCCCCCTTTAAAGGGGTTAAGACCAGCTCATTTCACTCATTTTAACTTGAAAAAAAAACAGATTTTAGAAGTTCTTTCTTCTCTCTCTCTTAGCTTCACATAGCAGCCATAAAATACCATTAGGGTTCTTAAGTATTCTCCCTCTTTTCAAGCTAAGTTGAAGGGGAGTTCAAGCTCTTGAAGAAGTACAAGTTAGGAGGACAGATTTTCAGAATTTAAGGTAAAGTTACTGCCCATTTTTACCCCTTTTTATATGCAAGTTTGATGGAGAATTCTGTATGTGTTTGTGTCAAGAACCATGGGGTAGTGATTGGAATCCTTGAGTTAAAATACTTTCTTATTATGTTTAAGGATGTTTGGGATTGTTTTAGGAGCGGTTTTATGTGTATATATTTGGGACAGCTTGGTTGAACTTGTAAAAGGGTGTGTGAAATTGTATTGAAGTATGGAAGGAGGGTGTGGTAATACACCACTTAATTGGGTGTTATGTTAACTTGCTGCCTGCACACCTTTGTATGTTATTTGGTATATGTTGTGAAGTCGGAAGAGTTTCAAGGGACCTTATGAGAAGGTCGTACAGTATGTAGATATGTTTAGAAGAGAAGAGGTGAAAGGAACACTCTTGGTTTGATCAATTACGAGCTTACTGCCTAGTTACTGATTTAGTGGGATCAAGTAGCCCAAATTAGTTAACTAGCTACTAATACTAGTTTTGCCACGTATTTCATTGTAGATAAATAATCTGAAAGAGGGAAGCTTAATTCGTTGTAATATCCGAGTTACACAACAAGGTATGTAAGGTTTCTCAGTTTCATATTCCTTGGCATGAACTCTTATATTTGTGTTGTTACCAACGAAGTGAGTTTCCTAGTAAAGGTACTTTCAACAGCAAGCTTTGTGAGTTATTCTCTAAGCCAAATGAGGTTCATTGTATCATATAAGCTCCTAAACAGTACGTTGATGTTACGTTTGTTCCTTATATCATTGTTACTGCCTTAAGTGCATGTCCACATGTCTTCTACTACTGGTCCATAGTTTTGAGCTCAATAAAGGTTACAACCACCAAAGTAACAATCTCAAAGATTAAAGAAACTAAATGAAGTAATCTGTATATGTGTGGGTGGCAGCCCAGGGGTGAAAGCCTAGCATGGGTCGATCCCTATTTGTGTACTTATGGGTGGCAGCCTAGGGGCGAAAGCCTAGCATGGGTCGATCCCAATTTGTATATTTATGAGGGCAGCATCCCAGGGGTTAAATTGCCTAGCATGGGACTCCTCTTCTACCACTGATCAGTTGGTCACGTGTATTACATGCCTTACAATGATCATAAAGCAAAGAAGAGTAACCAAAGAACGTAATATACATGATTTCGCAAGTGTAAGCGAATGTGATCTTCTGTTCTTATTTACATGTTTATGCACTGATACCTGATTCTATTTGAGCTCTTGTTTACATATGGTTTACTTTATGCCTTACATATTCAGTACATTCTCTCGTACTGACGTCCCTCATGGGGATGCTGCATTTCATGCCGCAGGCACATGTACTCTGGCTAGTAGACCTCCCCAGTAGGAGCACAGGACACTCGGCTGCTGTTGGTGAGCTCCAGGTTGATTCGGGGCTTTACCGAGTCTTTGGTATATATTTTGGGTATTGTATAGTTAAGGGTAAGGCGGGGCCCTGTCCCGACCTAAACTAAGTTTGTCTATCTTGTAGAGGCTTTGTAGACCAATGTTAAAGTAAAACTTAGTTATGTCTTTGCTCTTAACAGTTGTGGCCTCAATGGCCAGATCGTGTACATAAGTTTTGGGCCTATCTATGTTGGTCTTGTTATTCAGGCAGCTTATCTATAGTCAAAGCTTCTTAATTGTCATAGTTATATGCATGATGAATCACAGGTTATAAGCCGGTTCTCTCGGGCCTTTAGGGCATCGAGTGCCTGTCCGTCTAAATGTAATTTGAGGCGTGACAAAAGTGGTATCAGAGCAGGTCATCCTAGGGAGTCTACAAAGCCGTGTCTATGTAGAGTTTTGCTTATGGGTGTGTTGTGCACCACATCTATAAACAGGAGGCTACGGGACATTTAGGAGTTGTCTCTTTTTCTTCATCTCTTAGATCGTGCAATAGAGCCAATGTTATAGGTTTATCGTATCTAACCTTTGAATTGTTTTCATTATAGAAAAAATGCCGGTTACTAGGAAAAGTAAGAGTACTGGTAAGCAAGTAGATGTGGCTACTGGAGAAGGGACCAGCAAATCACCACCTAGACGAGCTAATCAAAGTGAGGCTCAACTGTCTTCATCACGGACTTCCTCCACTCCTCCGTCTCCAGAAGAGCTAAGGAGGGCAGCAGCACCCCAAGAACCACCGGTTAATGCTACTGACCAAGATTTAAAGAATGCAGTCCAATTGTTGACTCGTATACTTGCTGGTCAAGGACAAGGGCAAGCAGGTCCAATTGCAGGTACTAGTGGTGCAAATAGGGAAGCTAGTGTGCGGATACGTGATTTCCTTAATTTGGACCCTCCATCATTTACCGGGTCAGATCCTAATGAAGATCCGCAAGACTTTATTGATCAAATCCAAAGGACCTTAGATATTATGCATGTATCTGGTAAGGAAGCAGTTGAGTTGGCAACATATAGATTAAAAGGTGTGGCTGTATTGTGGTACGAAGCTTGGAAACAATCTAGGGGTATAAATACACCTTCAGCTAAATGGAAAGAGTTTAAAAAGGCATTCCTTGACCATTATCTGCCTATTTAAACTCTTTCCATTTAGCTGAAGGTGTATTTATACCCCTAGATTGTTTCCAAGCTTCGTACCACAATACAGCCACACCTTTTAATCTATATGTTGCTAACTCAACTGCTTCCTTACCAGATACATGCATAATATCTAAGGTCCTTTGGATTTGATCAATAAAGTCTTGCGGATCTTCATTAGGATCTGACCCGGTGAATGATGGAGGGTCCAAATTAAGGAAATCACGTATCCGCACACTAGCTTCCCTATTTGCACCACTAGTATCTGCAATTGGACCTGCTTGCCCTTGTCCTTGACCAGCAAGTATACGAGTCAACAATTGGACTGCATTCTTTAAATCTTGGTCAGTAGCATTAACCGGTGGTTCTTGGGGTGCTGCTGCCCTCCTTAGCTCTTCTGGAGACGGAGGAGTGGAGGAAGTCCGTGATGAAGACATGTTGAGCCTCACTTTGATTAGCTCGTCTAGGTGGTGATTTGCTGGTCCCTTCTCCAGTAGCCACATCTACTTGCTTACCAGTACTCTTACTTTTCCTAGTAACCGGCATTTTTGCTATAATGAAAACAATTCAAAGGTTAGATACGATAAACCTATAACATTGGCTCTATTGCACGATCTAAGAGATGAAGAAAAAGAGACAACTCCTAAATGTCCTGTAGCCTCCTGTTTATAGATGTGGTGCACAACACACCCATAAGCAAGACTCTACATAGACACGGCTTTGTAGACTCCCTAGGATGACCTGCTCTGATACCACTTTTGTCACGCCTCAAATTACATTTAGACGGACAGGCACTCGATGCCCTAAAGGCCCGAGAGAACCAACTTATAACCTGTGATTCATCATGCATATAACTATGACAATTAAGAAGCTTTGACTATAGATAAGCTGCCTGAATAACAAGACCAACATAGATAGGCCCAAAACTTATGTACACGATCTGGCCATTGAGGCCACAACTGTTAAGAGCAAAGACATAACTAAGTTTTACTTTAACATTGGTCTACAAAGCCTCTACAAGATAGACAAACTTAGTTTAGGTCGGGACAGGGCCCCGCCTTACCCTTAACTATACAATACCCAAAATATATACCAAAGACTCGGTAAAGCCCCGAATCAACCTGGAGCTCACCAACAGCAGCCGAGTGTCCTGTGCTCCTACTGGGGAGGTCTACTAGCCAGAGTACATGTGCCTGCGGCATGAAATACAGCGTCCCCATGAGGGACGTCAGTACGAGAGAATGTACTGAATATGTAAGGCATAAAGTAAACCATATGTAAACAAGAGCTCAAATAGAATAAGGTATCAGTGCATAAACATGTAAATAAGAACAGAAGATCACATTCGCTTACACTTGCAAAATCATGTATATTACGTTCTTTGGTTACTCTTCTTTGCTTTATGATCATTGTAAGGCATGTAATACACGTGACCAACTGATCAGTGGTAGAAGAGGAGTCCCATGCTAGGCAATTTAACCCCTGGGATGCTGCCCTCATAAATATACAAATTGGGATCGACCCATGCTAGGCTTTCGCCCCTAGGCTGCCACCCATAAGTACACAAATAGGGATCGACCCATGCTAGGCTTTCACCCCTGGGCTGCCACCCACACATATACAGATTACTTCATTTAGTTTCTTTAATCTTTGAGATTGTTACTTTGGTGGTTGTAACCTTTATTGAGCTCAAAACTATGGACCAGTAGTAGAAGACATGTGGACATGCACTTAAGGCAGTAACAATGATATAAGGAACAAACGTAACATCAACGTACTGTTTAGGAGCTTATATGATACAATGAACCTCATTTGGCTTAGAGAATAACTCACAAAGCTTGCTGTTGAAAGTACCTTTACTAGGAAACTCACTTCGTTGGTAACAACACAAATATAAGAGTTCATGCCAAGGAATATGAAACTGAGAAACCTTACATACCTTGTTGTGTAACTCGGATATTACAACGAATTAAGCTTCCCTCTTTCAGATTATTTATCTACAATGAAATACGTGGCAAAACTAGTATTAGTAGCTAGTTAACTAATTTGGGCTACTTGATCCCACTAAATCAGTAACTAGGCAGTAAGCTCGTAATTGATCAAACCAAGAGTGTTCCTTTCACCTCTTCTCTTCTAAACATATCTACATACTGTACGACCTTCTCATAAGGTCCCTTGAAACTCTTCCAACTTCACAACATATACCAAACAACATACAAAGGTGTGCAGGCAGCAAGTTAACATAACACCCAATTAAGTGGTGTATTACCACACCCTCCTTCCATACTTCAATACAACTTCACACACCCTTTTACAAGTTCAACCAAGCTGTCCCAAATATATACACATAAAACTGCTCCTAAAACAATCCCAAACATCCTTTAACATAATAAGAAAGTATTTTAACTCAAGGATTCCAATCACTACCCCATGGTTCTTGACACAAACACATACAGAATTCTCCATCAAACTTGCATATAAAAAGGGGTAAAAATGGGCAGTAACTTTACCTTAAATTCTGAAAATCTGTCCTCCTAACTTGTACTTCTTCAAGAGCTTGAACTCCCCTTCAACTTAGCTTGAAAAGAGGGAGAATACTTAAGAACCCTAATGGTATTTTATGGCTGCTATGTGAAGCTAAGAGAGAGAGAAAGAAAGAACTTCTAAAATCTATTTTTTTTCAAGTTAAAATGAGTGAAATGAGCTGGTCTTAACCCCTTTAAAGGGGGGCTGCTTTGGCCGACTTTCCTTGCTCATTTTGAGCCACAAAATGTCAAGAAGGTGATACACCTACTTGGCCATTTTACATGGGCTTTGTTGGACTTAACCTTATTGGGCCTTGGCTGCCAATTCATTCCCTTTCTTTCACTTCTTTGGGCCAGAATTTATTCAAGTGGGTGATGGGTGTACTTGGCCCTCTAAGCTAGTCAAAATAGTCTTAGTAGGTGATGCACCTACCTAGTTCTTTAGGCTGGTCAATAAGTCAAAGTAGGTGATGCACCTACTTGTCACCTACTAGCTTAGTTAAGTCAAGCAAGCAGCTCTCTTATTTTATTCTATTTTCTAATTTCTAATCCCTTTTGCTTTAACTTAACACTTCACCCTAAATATTTACTCAAATACAACCTTACCATCTCGAGTTTAAATACTTTTGTCGAGGTTAACTTGGCCGTTTACGTGCTGAACTGAATGGGGCATTACAGCACCTCCCAATACACATTAAACTATCACTGCTCATATAATAAACTCGGTCCCTCACCTATATGACAAGGCTATATCAAGTGATATATGAATAGGACTAGTATATGCGAAATACGGGATGTTACATTCATAATAACCCCAACCAACTATACTCTGTTGTGAAGACCCGGCTGAATCAGAATGACTACCATAGCCTGTGGACCCAGAATGAGCACCTCGTGAAGACTAAATCAAACCCTAATAACTCTGACCCTCAACAATTATAATTCCACCTGAACAGGACAGCTTAGTTAGAAACAGTGCTAATGCTGACCCCTACCAAAGTAGCCTCTGCTACGTGTCTATGAGCCACTATAACTGCCCTGATAGCAGGGCCTCTTATCGCTGCCCCCTTGGACCTCGCGAAGTACACCCTCAATAGTGCGGGGCATGGTCTACTACCTCCAGGAAGGACTGGCCTGATGCTACTATATCCTTTATAGCCAATCAGAGCTGTAAAGTCAATCCTCAGATAAAGCGATGCACCCTCTCATGCTCGACAGGAAAAATCATGGTGGCATGCCTACAAAACTCATGGAAATGAACCTCATACTCTAAAATAGACATGGAGCCCTGCTACAACATGGAGAACTCATCCATCAACCAGTCCCTCAAACTGTTACCGAGAATTGTGCCCAAGTAAGTAGAGGTGACCCGACTTGTCTGCAAGCTATATAAGACCTCCATGACTATTTCACTGGACCATCCAGCTAAAACATGGTCTAATACGCTCCATGAGACTTGATTAACGCAAGGTTATGAAACCTTTCCTGGAAACTAGTTAGAAACTCATGCGCATCCTCCTATGGAGCACCAAAAAACCATGGGGGACCCAACCATAGAAACCTACCAAGCATCTTATGCTCCTTGGAAGACATGACCGACTATGCTGGAATAGGAGGAACAACTATAAGAACTAGAAACACCTCTAATTGGTGAGCCGCAGTTGCAGGCTGTGCACCTGAACTCTATGCCACTGCCTGGGCTGAAGTTTGAGCCTCATCTCTGACCTGAGAACCAATTGGAGTACTAGGTGAAGCATCTAGTTGTGACATACCCTTAAGAAACCTAAGCAAGCAAACCAAAGTGTCTGTAGTACTGGAGTAGCCAGGAAACCTACCGGATGATGGGCGACCCTACACCCTTTGGCTCATTCTGTACCTCTTCAATCCTAATATCAGGCTCTGGAAATGGTAACCTAGTCTGGGCCCGAGCTGACACCACAGCTCATCCCCTATCTCGACATCTGGGTCGACCTCTACCCCATCCCCTAGTTGGAGCTCTAACTGTAGGTGCAGGGGTCTCATCCTCACCTTCTGCTGATATCGTCTGGACCATCTAAGAAAGATTGAAACAAAAGATACTTAGAAGTTGATAGGGTCAAGGATGCACGATAACGAAACAAACAAGATGGAATCTTTTCTAGGAGTGTCCTATAGCCTCTCACAGATAGGATACAAATGTCATTTTACCGATCCATGAGACTCTACTAGACACTTTGCTCTTGAACTAGCGAGACCGGTGAACCTGGATTTGATACCACTCTATCACGACCCAAAATCAGGCCACGATGGTGCATACATAAAGTCTCAGTAGGTAAGCCAACCTAAAGATGCGAAAGTATAATAAAATAAGTTAAATAAAGAAATATAGGAGGGAATCATACAAGGACAGGCCAATAATATATATACATATAAACAATAATAAATATACAAAATGGCCCTAAAGTGATCGAGAAGACAAAACATCTACAAGACTACTCTGGACCTGGTGTCACCAGTACAAGAACGTTGAAAGTACGGAATAGCTATACAACAAGTATTGTCTATACAAAATACAAAAATATAGAAATGTAAATAGATGGAAAGCAATAAATGATCTCCAAAATGCTAGGAGCTCATCGCGATCTGAACAACAGCTGGCCATGAATGACTAGAGGTTCAGCGAGGGTGGCTCGTACTAGATGCTGCATCAGAAAAAGATACAGAGTGTAGTATGAGTACCAAAATAATGGGTACTCAGTAGGCATCATAGGTCGACTGATCTCAGAAAGATAATATGTATTATAAGAAACAAGAAAGAAGCCTAACTACAGGGATCCACCTAAATCTAGATATCAACAGAAAACAAAACTACCTAACTGACGATGAAGATAATAATATAACAGGTAGAAACACTTCAAGTACACATAGGTAATGTAATGCAATGCAATGCATCATGAGATGATATGATGCAGTATATGGCTGCTGCAGAAACTAAAAACCCAGTATCTGGCACCCCGGGAACCTAAAAGGAACCTCAAGCTCATCAACATATACATAAAAGTAAAACCCGGATGTATGCTCCTCAGGCCACCCAAAATCATGCCTCGAACTCATCAACAAGAAATTAAAATAGATAGAGGGTTCAGAAATGTCCCTCGGATTAGCATAACAGTGATACTTTCCTCTCTTTCAAAAACCAGTGGTTAAGTAAAATCCCAAGTTTGAACCAAAATTCTCGTGTTTCTTTTATTTCCAAAACCACTAGCTATGTAATGCATTAATGAGATATGATGCCATGTTCAAAGAATACCAATTCAACCAGGGTAAAACACCCTCCAAACATGATGACTGACCTGGCACTCCGTTTGGTCCATGCTATGGCCTCGGACCTACAAATACACAAATACAATAATAGACGAGTGGTAAATGAAAAATAAGTAGAAAAATAAGTAAAAGCACCTACACTGCCTTTAAAACCTCCCTAAACCATTCTAAGTATTCTAGGCTAGCCACGACAATTCTACAAGCTCCTATACTAAAGATAAACATGGTAATACTATTCTACAGTCCCGAAGATGACCAAAAAGAGCAGAAAACAAGATAAGCCTAATTTCTATCCTAAACCTAGCCTAACATTCCTGTAACTCATAACATATAAAAATCTAACTAAGCCAAGTCTAAAATAAGTAAACCGTAACCTATCTCGGGGCCGAACTGCAAGCACAAACTGTCACTTGTGTGCCTTCCATTCTGAACAGCCTCAAAAATCTGTCATACTATCAAGAACATAAACTAGGTGTCAAGATGAGAAGAATGACATCCATATTGCTATATGAAAATTCAGGCCGGAAATCGCGTTAGAAAAATGACCCTCGGCGCCCATATAGCAAAACAAAAAACAAATTTTACAATCATGTTTGTAGCGGGTTTATAAACCTATGTCCAAAATTTAGGCACAAACGGGACTCGTTTCAAGGCCCAAAACAGGCTCAAAGTCTACTTTGGTCAAGAAGTTGCATACGAAAAGGCTCAATTAATGGGAGAAATGCATAAATAATGCTAGGATGATACTAGAACGCAGAGAGGAAGAGGTTTACCTCAATAGGATACAAAATTGATGAGAATTAGTGCTTTTCCACCTTAGCCGAGCTCTATCAATGAAGGATTTTAAGTTGGAATGGAGTGAAATAAAAAATATAACTTTTTTTAACTACCAGCGATCGGTGTACCTATGGTCATAATGATGTAGATGCAGCCGTTGCACCTAGACCAATACACAGATGGTGGTAAACCAAACCCCCAACCACCATAGGTGCGGTGAGCACATCACAGGAGCAGCTCTGCAGGCGTAACTAAAGGTGCACAGAGGCACCCCTTGCTGATGTCACCAAGGGATGCAAGTGCGGATAGTAACCGTAAGGGAGACTATGCAGGTTCACCCCTAGGCACACAGGTGCGCCATACCAGATACCTGCAGCACTAGCTACAAGAACACATATCCAATAACTCTAACCGCACCCTCGGGATTCATTCAGAACCCCGTGAACACAAACCAAATATGTTACCCTATCAAAAATGATATTTTGAACTCAATGGAATCGATGAAACTCCTAACGAAGATCGTTTCCAATAAAAGTGGGCTCCATACCCAAAAACTAACTTTAGCCAAAAAGGAACCCAATAGCCAAAAATGAGTCCGGAAGCCTCGGGACCCAAACTAAAGGTCCCTTTATTCCAAAGTCAATGTTTTGGAGCTAACAACGCTGACAAAATTTCCATCCGAGGCTGCCTTCTTTGAATGTTGATCAAAGTCAACTCTACCGGTCTTGAGAGTTGCAAAATAGAAAAATGAGTTTAAAATACAAACTAACTGCCCGAGAATCGAACCGTCAGTACCGAAGTCTTAAATAACCTGTAGCCACTGTAGGAAAGATCAAAATATGGAAAAAGTACGAACATCAAGGAAATGACCTAGAGGATCATTACAGTGAATGGATGAATAATCAGCCAAATAAAAATACACAATTCAAGTAAGTTTCATTTCACATGGTAAACATAAAATATTTTGGATCTATAGTCCTAACACTTGATGGTATAGTGTCAGTGAGGTACAAATAAGTTCTTGTGCAAAAGGTAAAATAAAAAATAAAATTGTACTATATAAAGTGCAACTTATGGCATAATTCTTTTTGCGTAAGTCCTGACATTATTATATTATATGAGATGTATTCTGCTTTGGTGGATGTAATTATTCTTAAGTTTTTTTAGTGTGGCAATCATGAAAAATTTGAATGCGTATAATGAATTAATTGTTTGTCTAGCTAGACAATGAACTTTATATATAAATCCTTGAAATATTTAAATTATCTTGAAGCATATAAACGTTCCCAAAAATTTATTACATAAGCTTCAACAAATCCTTATATGGATTAATATAATTCCATTGAGTACCCCAATGGTTATGAGATCGCTTAACAAAAAGAAAGACCAATTTCAATATAAAAAATGATTAAAAAATACTATGTCTTAGTGCAATTAACGCACTTATATATATTGCTATTACTATACATGATATACTATTTTTAATAATATGCATGCAAGATATAATTTCACTTTTATGTGAAGATATTTGAGTGAAATCAAATATTAATATATTTATTATTTTTAACCATTATTATCAAGGGATTATTAGTTATACAAATGCAGAAAGATTTTTTGATCTATATAACGTTTGATCACACAAAAATTATATATTTACATATGAGAGTATTGTTATATTATTATATTCTATAAAATAGTCAATAATTGATACTTATTCAAGTCATACCAAGATACAAACAATATATAATGACAATGCTTGTTGTATGACGATTGTTACTAGGAGCGGAAGAATTCTTGGTGATGAGATAGAAGAAGTTGACGATTCTCCGATTGTAAATGATAAGGTTAACCAATCTAAAGTCAAGAGAAAGAGAGTTGAGAAGTCTTTAAAGGGTGATAAGACTTCAAAGAATGAGGATCAACCGGTTGAGGTTGATGATGTTGCTAAGATTGAAGTTCAAAACCCTATTCAACAAGGGTAGTCAATATTGAGGAAGAAAAAAAAACAAGGCCTCTAAAGTTCCTATGCCTTTTTCAAAATTTCCTCCTCCATTTCCTCAAAGGTTGAGGCAAAAGAAAGAAGATGCATAATTTAGCAAGTTTCTTGCTATGTTCAAGAAACTTTTGGTGAATATACTATTGGTGGATGCCTTGATCTAAATGCTGGGTTATGAAAAGTTCATGAAGGACTTAGTCACTAAAATTAGGAGCATGGATGTTGAGACCATTGAAATTTCACACCATTGTAGTATAATCATGTCTAGCAATCTTATTCTTAAGATGGAGGACATTGGTGCTTTCACTATTCCGTGTACAATCGGGTTGTATCAATTTGCTAAAGCGTTGTGTGATTTGGAGGTAAGCATTAATTTGACTCCTTATTCCATTTTTAGAATGTTAGAACTTGGTGCTCCAAAGACTACAACATGAGATTATTGATGACAGAACATTTTATCAAATGTTTGGTGGGGATCCTTTATGATGTGTTGGTTAAAGTTGATAGGTTTATTTTCCCCATGGACTTTGTGGTTCTTGATTGTGGGGTAAATTTTGAAGTTCCAATTACTTTAGGGAGACTATTTTTGGCCACCGGTGTGGTTAGATTGATGTTGAGAGTGGAGAATTGAAGTTCTGAGTGAATAGTGAGGAATTTAGTTTCAATGAGTGTAAGTCAATGAAACAACTAAGTGATTTGCAAGTGATCTCTGTTATTAATACTATTGATAAAGTTGTGGAGTTTGGGCCTAATACTATATTTTTGAAGGAAGCACCAGTCGTGATTGTTATGATCTGAAATTGGACCGTGATGGCACCTACTATAGCCCTCCCAGTAGGCAAGCCAAAATCTAAGACAATAACTTAAAATGAATACTAACAATAACTACTATGAGAAGCGAAAATGAAATGAATGGGCCAAAAGTATAGATATATACATAAAGGGTACAAAGTATACATCACGGGACAAAATAAAATAGGGAAAGAAAATATATATACATATACTGACCTTGGACCTAGTGTCACTGGTACAAGAGCCTCTAAAAGTACAAGAATAAGGCTATACAAAGATAAAACTATCTTTCCAAATACAAAATAAAGACAGTAAGTCCAAGAAGGAAAGCAGTAAATTCTCCGAATGCCAAACGCTCACCATGATTCAAAAGCCAAAAGTCCATGAACAAGCAGGTGATCAACGAGGATGATTCTTACTAGGCACTACATCAAAAAATATATAGAAGGATAGTATGAGTACCAAAATATGGGGTACACAATTGACATCAGAGGCGGCTGAGCTCAAGAGAATAAAATATTCATTATAAATAACATGGTAAGGAACAACATATCAGAAACTAGCCTAGATATCATAACATACAAGGAATAAAGAGAAAATAGTACTAATAATAAATGCAATATAAGAATAACTAAGAGGTGTCGTGCAATATGAGATGATGCAATGCAGTATGTGACATACGCAGAAAAGTAAAACCCAGAATTTTCTCATGGGTCACCCATAGGCTTATCAATAGGTGCAAAAAGTAAACTGAGAAAAAGGCCAGAGATACCTGATAAGTTGGTAATTTACCAACTTATTTATCCTTTAAGCTTATACTTTTGCTATCCTAATTGAGAGGAAATAGTGCATTTGACATGATTTGCTTCTGCTTTAAGCTTATACGATCGTGTATGGACATCATGATGGTGCTGTACAAAGTGAACTCCTTGAGCACGATAGAGCTGGTTTAGCGCAATGGCGCTTCACTGTGCTTGAGCGTGAAACTAGGTAGATTTGTCATTTCATACTTGTGGAAACCCCAATCCACATAAAACACTTCTCAGCTGCTTTGAAAGGGATCTTTGGAAATTTTCACAAATTTGACAAGTTTGGAGAGCAAGTTCATCACCCTACACAATTGGAGTAAAGAATTGGATGATTTCTATTGTAAAATCTTAAATTCCTTTCTTTAAACTCTTGTTCTAAATCGACTAACCGTAGGTGTAAGTATTGAATGGAGATTTGGTTATTGTATTAGAGATAATACTTAATTTGGGTATTGAATTCTTCTCTTGTACTTTCTCTTGATTAAATTGTGTGGATCTATTGAATCTTTCATGCTTTAATTATATAGTTGATGGTTTAAAACATTGACTTAGCATACTAATTGGGTTCTTGCTTGAGAGAGGAGTTCTTCAATTGGATAAAGGTTCAATAGTGGGAATTTGGGGTTTCCACTCTAGATCAAGGCTAGAAATAGTTTGATTGCCAAAAATTCCCATCTAAGAGTTGGGGCTAGAAATAGCCCAACTTACCCAAGTCAATTTTGTTGCCTACCTGTGGAGATTTAAGAGAACCCACAGAGGCTAAATGCTTGATTGGTCAAAAGATGATTAAGCATACTCTTAAGCAAGGCTACCTACACGTTAATTGGGTGTATGCCTTGTGAATTAAATTCCCATTCCCAATTCTCTCTTGTTATCCTTGCTTGGTGAAGGCCATTGATCAAATCTATCTTTTATTTGATTTTTGTTATCCTTTGTTTTAGCTTTAAAATCCCCCAATCATTTTATTTTTTATTTTTGCTCCTTGAACTTAATTAATTTTCTTTAATTCTTTATTATCTCAATTGTGATTACATTATTCTCTGTGGGATCGACCCCGACTCTCATCGGGAGTATACATTTTATTTTGCTCTGATGATCGCAATCATGCAATCACCTTCTCTTGGAGAGTGCTTTTGAGCATTATCAAAAATAGCGCCGTTGTCGGGGAAAAATTTGGCGTATTGAGTTAGTTTAGAATTTGAGTTTACTTACTTTAGTTCAAATTTCTGAATATTTGTTTTTGTTTTAGTTAGTTTTGTTTTGTTGATTGATTCCATGGAATCTCGAATTGCTATAAATATTACTGGTCGCAACCCTTATTATAATGATCCTTGTTGTCATTGTGGAGGACCCCACCCTTGGAAAAATTGTAGAATTAGCCCTAGGAGAGGGAGATACTCACCATCTTGATCCTATAATGGGAATAATTTCTATTTGTGTGGTGGTCATGATGGACATTAGAGCGATTGTCTTAATGATTCTCCCCCTTCCCCCTCTTATGCTTATAATGGTGCTAGTGGTGCTTGTGATCAAGCTAGAAATCATACCTTGGCACATGATGAACAAAATTCCCATGAATAGAGAGTGGTAGCAATGCTACAAACTCTCTTGGCCAAAGAAAATAGCATGGGGGAGGATCTAAAGTGCATAAATCAAGGCTTCTTGGATACTAGAGCTAAGAAGGAAGATGAGAGAAATCGTGCTAAACAATCCATGGCTGATTTGTCTAGTCCTTTTGACCAAGTTGATAAAGACGACTCTCCAAGTGATACGATCTTGGTTAGCTTGGAGCATAATTGGAGGGGCTTCTACATATGGATGGTAGCTTGGAGCTTGGAGGAAGCTATGGAGCAACAAATACACAAGGCCATGGGTGATCAAGATACCATTTGAGCAATCAAGAAGGGCCCTTGTGGATTATTTCCAAAATAGTCACTTTTGGGCTATTTTTGTAATAGGCTATTTGTGTAAAGGCAATAACTATAAATAGTTGCCTTAGCCATTTTCATACTCAGATTTTTGATGATTGAATTGTCTTGAATAGACTTGATATTTTAGGTTAGAATATTGATTGGGTTCAATTCCAATTATTAGTTTAGAATGAGTGATTAGGATGGATTCCCAAATTGCTTGTGTTATCTTCTTTGCTTAATTGATCATCGAGTTATCATCTTGTGGATTCAATTTGGTTTCTCATGCATTTGATTGAGTTTTCTTCTCCCTTGGTTGATTGTTGATTCAATTAGCCTTTCTTTCTTCTATTCTCATCTCAATTTCTTCTAATTCTCATCTTAATTTCTCCACTATCTTTATTTTGTGTTGTTGAATTCTGTGTTTCCGGTATCAATTTTAGTCACTCGATTGAGATCGTTATCATCTTGGTATCAGAGCTTAGGTTTTAAGAGTTGTTTCATCAATTCTTAGGTCTTAGATTCATAAATTTGAAAAAAAAAATTGTCCGAAAAAAAAAAAAACGAAATTTTTTGTGTTTGATTTGTTATTTTTGACACTAGATTCGTATTCTCTAGTGTTTTTTGAGTCTAAATCTAAGATTTCAAGTGATTTTGAGTTGTAGAGAAGATTCTACCATTAAAGGAGCTTGAAGGTTTGAAAACTTGAAAATGAGTCTTGAAGATTAAGAGAGATTCGAGCTAGAAAAAGTATTGAGATTTGTTCTCTAGCTTAAGATGAAGTTTCTCCTAAAATTTGAGACGATTTCGAGTTGATTTGGAGGTATTTCAAAATTTCACCATTGTTGAGCTTGAAAAAGCTTGAAGAAGGTGAAGTGGGTTTGTTCTTTGAGGCTAAATTGGAGCTTGAAAAATATTGGGGTTTGTTCTCTATAGCAGGGGGAGCCTAAATCTCAAATTTCGTGAAATTTGGAGCTAAAACAAAGAAGTTATGAAGATTTGAAGTTCACTTGTTCATGATGTTCTTCATAGCTTGAAGATGGAGAAAATGGGTTTATTTTCGACTTGAAATTGAGGGCTAAAATTTATTGGGGTTTATTCGTGGTGTTGAAAGGAGCTTGTGTTTAAAATTTGGTGAAGATCGGAGTTAAATTGAGTGAGTTATGAATTTTTAAAATTTATCAATGTTGTTGGTGTTCTTCATGTGTTCTTGAAGAAGAAGAAGTCAAAGGTACATTTGATTCAATTTTCTCAAGTCAAAGTTGGTCAAAGGTGTTTGTTGGGTCCACAAGTGGAATTTCATAAAAAAAAAATTGAAATTTGAAAAAAAAATAAAAAAAATTGAAAATCCACGTGGGTGCCACGTCAGCTGCCACGTCAGTAGTTGACCAGTCAACAGCTGCCACGCAGTAGCCAACTCAGCAACAACACAGCAGCCTTGTCAGCCGCCGAGCCCAGTCTCGCCACGTGGCGCGTGTGGCCCAATTTCAGAGACCAAGTGTTTCCAACACTTAGAAAAATTTTGAGGACCCAAATTGGAAGCATTCTGTCCAAGTTTGCAAAAATCAATTTCAGTCCCCCAAACTTATTTCTAAGTGTCAGATTTGGTCCTTCAGAACTTTTTGACTGTCAGATTGGGTATCTCAGAACTTTTCTGATTGTCAAATTTGGTCCATTTCTTCTCCTACACTTATTTTTCTTCCATTTCTCTACTAATTAACAACTAATTAACATCTTTAATTACTTGTTAACTAGTTTTAAATCTCTTTGTTTCTTAAAATTAAGCAACATAAGTAACCTTTCTACTTTTGTTACTTAGTTTTCTTTGAGTCCATTTTTTTTTCTTGTGCGTTTCTTTGTGTGCTTTTCTCATTTTATTTCGTAGTTAATTTCTTGATTCAAGTCTTTTTAGTTTTATTTGAATTGTCCTTCTTTCAAGAGTCACAAGGATCCATTCCTCCACAAGGATAGATAACCTTGAATTGATTGAGAAAAATTAGTAACACTATCAATTTGGAAAAGAAGCCATAGAAGGTGAGTTGAGAGTTCACATAAAGAGTGGCGTGAGGATTTTATTACTTACTTGTTTGCTATTTTTGTAGGTACAAAAAGAGCTATAAGGAAGTATGTCCTCTATAGCTTCGGATCCTTATGATGATGAAATGGGAAACTATGCTTGTAGCAATGGAGGCTATGAGTATGATGATGATGGGGATTGTGGAGGCTATGATAATAGCCATGATCTTGAGTCATGTGGTGATGAGAACTACTACTTTGGAGATGGATATGAAATGAATGGGGCTTATGGCCCTTATCATGAACATGAAGGAGTAGAAGTATCTTATGATGAATTCGATAGTGAAGATGAAGGGTATAGGGGTTCTCAAATTACCCACCATGGTGATGAAGATGATATGAGGTATGATGCTTTCTCCCATATATCTTATGAATCCTTTGAGGAAGATTGTGATAGAAGGGGATGTTGTGAAGGTGAATTATCTTCCTTGTCTTATGCTACTTCCTATCCTAGTCGAGGGGGTATAGATGTGTGGATGAAACCAATTCGAAGACGTTGTGTGGACCATAGGGAAAGAATGTTCTCTACTTCTTGTAATCCAAGAACTTATGCTTCTTATCCTAATTTCAATGTGTCTTATTCGCAATATGGAAATGGTGTTGGAGGTAGGATGGAAGGATCAATAGGCTATGAAAGTAGAGTGAAATCAAATGAGCCCCTTCCGGTGAGGGATCTTGAATCTTTAAGAATTAAAGAATTAGGGGATGCCATACAAAGAGGAGTTAACAAGGTCATCCGATGGATTGCCAATCTTAAGCCCGAGGAGTTACAAAAGATGTTGAAGAAAGTCACTCCTCGTGAAGATGAATCTAAGGAGTTGCTATTGGGAGCAAGGCAAGCTACTCCTTGTGATTCTAGCACTAAGGAGTTGAACATGGAAGTCAAAACATCCACACCTTGTGCACCAAAGTGGAAGCTTGAAGTGAAAGGATCATCTAACCCTTCACAAGGGATACTTGGCACTTGTCCGAATTCCAATGAAATTGAGAGACAAAAGATTGAGAGGAGTAAGGTTGTGATAAGTGACAACTCTAGAGTGGAAAAAGGAGAGGTTGTGTGGAGTGATGTGAGAGGGTTGTCACAATCTTATCCTAACTCATGTAACTTTTCTTGTTTCTCTAGTTGTCTTGATACTTGTGCAGGTATTCTTGGAAGCAAGCCAAGCAAAGCACCTCAAAATGTGGAGAATCAAGAGGTGTTAAAAAGCTTTCCAAAGGAGCATTTGTGCTTCAATGTTGGAAACCAAGGTGAAGACAATTATTCATATGAGCTACGAGGTAACAAAGCTAAACCTTACACTTTATTGAAAGTAAAAAATCATTGTATGGCTAGTAGCCAATTGAGTGTAAGTGATAGCTTGTATATGTGTGAGCTTAAAGAGCCTTTACCTTGTGATGATGTTGATGACACCTTGTTGCATGATGATGATGCCATTGTTGTGAGTGCCCAAACACTAGTTGATCCTATAGATGACTTGATTGATTCTTCTAGTAAGATCAATTTGAGTCCATCTAGTGTTAGCACTTGTGACTTGAGTGAAAATGTATTGTCATGTAATGGGGGTAGTAAAATGCTAGTTGGCTATAATGATGGTAATCATGTGTGTGATTCTTGTGAGCTTGATATGCTACCAACTAGTGTTCATTGTGGTGTTGACCAACTTGCTTGTAATGATGACCTACTAATTGAGGAGTTGTGTGATGTGATAAATGAACCTCAATTTAGTAATGGTAATGATATAGTTGGTCATGTAGTTAGTCATGTAGGATCTTTACTTAGAGGTGATGATTCCTTGAGTGTTGATTCCATTTCTAATTCTTGTCATGAGGATTTTGAGGTAGAGTATGTTTTTAAGGATAATCCCTTGTTTGAGCTTGACATGACTAATGAAGATGAAATGCATAGTGATGTGTTTTGGCATGATGGAAGTGTAGCCCCTCTTGAAGGCTACCAAGTGATTGAGAATCCACTATGGTATGATGACACACTTTCCAAAGATGAAACTCTCTTCTTGAAAGATGATAGTACGTCTATTGGAGGGGTTAGTGGTCAAAAGGAAAGGGGTGTATGTTCTCTAATGACCCCTTCATTCTTGTGTGACCCTACTCTTGATCAAGGTCTTAGTGCTTGTGGATCAAAGGGTGATTCTATATATGGGCACACCTTGGATGAAGTTCATTTAAGTAACACCTTTCTCTACTACCTCTTTGCATATGATGATGTCCATGTTTGTATGGGATTTGTTTTATATAGAGGTAGGGGTTTCTTGGGTTGGTCCATTTGCCTTTGTGACCAAACTATGTGGGCCTTTTATATCTTTGACCCCAGTAAACACTCATGGGTGTTTGAACCAATGGAGACACCACATTTGGTATGGTCTTATGGGGGAATAGGGAAGCAATTGTGTCTTAGGACCTTTGGGGTTTCTTTGTTCCATGATATTTCTCATAGCCGGATCCTTTGTATGTTCTACAATGCATTGCTCTTATTTGACACAAAAGATAGTTGGTTGTATTTTAAATGTGTACCTCCTTGGCAAGTTGGTATGGTTGATAACCCGTGTGCTAACCCTCATGCTATGAGGATATGTTTGTTGTTTGTCCTTCTTATGTTTTCGCAAGGTTCGGATTCGAGGTCGAATCCTTTTGAAGAAGGGGAGGATGATACAATCTTGGTTAGCTTGGAGCATAATTGGAGGGGCTTCTACATATGGATGGTAGCTTGGAGCCTGGAGGAAGCTATGGAGCAACAAATATACAAGGCCATGGGTGATCAAGATACCGTTTGAGCAATCAAGAAGGGCCCTTGTGGGTTATTTCCAAAATAGTCACTTTGGGGCTATTTTTGTAATAGGCTATTTGTGTAAAGGCAATAACTATAAATAGTTGCCTTAGCCATTTTCATACTCAGATTTTTGATGATTAAATTGTCTTGAATAGACTTGATATTTTAGGTTAGAATATTGATTGGGTTCAATTCCAATTATTAGTTTAGAATGAGTGATTAGGGTGGATTCCCGAATTGCTTGTGTTATCTTCTTTGCTTAATTGATCATCGAGTTATCATTTTGTGGATTCAATTTGGTTTCTCATGCATTTGATTGAGTTCTCTTCTCCCTTGGTTGATTGTTGATTCAATTAGCCTTTCTTTCTTCTATTCTCATCTCAATTTCTTCTAATTCTCATCTTAATTTCTCTACTATCTTTATTTTGTGTTGTTGAATTTCGTGTTTCCGGTATCGATTTTAGTCACTCGATTGAGATCGTTATCACCAAGCCTAACAATTGAACATGTCTTGAACATTGAGGTCAAGCAAATTCACTTTGGGGATGATGATGAAGACTTTCTAAATATGGAATCGCCCGCGAGTGAGCTTGTACCAGTGGTGCTTAAACCCCAATATGAGGAAAAGCTTGAATTAGATGAAATTGTAAGCCAAGAATGGTTGTTAAATCGAGCTCACCAACTTGAAACCTGAGCAACGTGAAAGAATTCAACCAATTTTTGAAAAATTTCTCAAAAGGCATGCCAAAAGAAGTCAAAAGGAGGGATTATTTGAAATTGCTATCCGGTATTTGAACATCAAAGTGAGTGCTCGTGTTGAAACATGCACCATCATGGATAGTAGTTTTAAGTTATTCCTCATTGAAGAGGAGGGCACAAGGGATTCACATGAATTAAAGGTGTTGTGGCAACCAACCATTACACATATGACTCAAGATGTCAAGATCAAAAGAATGATACTAGAGTTGCAAGACAAAGTTTAATGTTTCATCTTCAAAGACTCCAGTTCATTCAAAAGTGAGGATGTTATAAATGAGGAAAATTTGAGAGTGGAGACACCCAAATCTCACTCCTACCATCTTTCAACCTCAACTTTGGTTGAATGGATGAAAGTTGAAGTAATCAAGCTTTTGGAAGACTTTGGAAGTAGAACGGATCGAGGTTTATCCTTTTTGAAGTTTGTTGTTGAAAGAATAAAAAATGACCTTCCTCATTTGAAGGAAAAAAAGTGCAAAATGTGACACCAAGAAAATGACCTTCTTTTATTCACACCTTCACCCCATGATTGCCATCGGAAGTTTGATTCCAATTAAGGTCAAAGGTTCAAATCTTCTAAGTGAAGATCTAGATGGTGAGGTAACTTGCATCGCACCCGCAACATTAAATTGAGCGCTTGATGGGAGGCAACCCATCATTTTGAAGTTTTGAAGGTTTACAATTTTTCTTTTTCCTAGCATAGCTTAGTTAGTAATTTTAGACTAATCCATAAAGTTTCAAGTCTTTTTTAGATGATTTGGATGGGTTGATGAGTGGAAGACTTGTAAAAATCCAATCAAGGACCAAAAGGGTGCTAAAATAACATACTAAATAGGGTACAATCGCACCTCAAGCTCTGCGGATTGCACCCCAAAATAGTGAGCTGTCACAAAAGGCCAGAATGTGCGAAATAGGTGTATTTTCCACGTGGAATTATGCGGGTCACACCAGCCATTGCACACTAAAACAGTAAGCTACCAATAATTTTCTGGAAGCAGTGCAGCGCGATCGTGCTGGGAAAAATTTCACAAAGCAACACAATCATGCTGGGATGACGTGATCGTGCTGAAGCAAATGTCAGCCAGCTAATTAAAATGACGGGAGCTTTTTAGCTTCCCCATATCTCCTCCATTTCAACAAGTATTCTTCCATTGTTTAAAATCCCTCTTCCCCAGTACTTCCCTAGAGTTCCACATGCCTAAATCACAAGCAAAAGTCACTGGATCAAGTCAAAATTGCAAGCACAAGTTTCTCCCTCTCTATTCTCCTCTTTTAGCTACTAAAATTATCCATTGAAGTACATTTCTGTTTCTCCTTCCCCTTTAATATTTCATGGTATGCTATTTACGAGTAAAATGAGTGGAGTTGAGTAAAAACTTGGGGAAATCTTGAGTACCCAAAACTCCACCATTGTTATGAAGCTTAAATGCATAAAGGGTGTTTGTTAAACTGTTCAATGAGATTTTTGTTGGCCTTAATGAAATTGGGCATTAATTATTTATATTATGGTGTGTTGTGATGAGAAATACCCTCCAAAATGGATAGAATTCAAGATCTGGTTGAAAAAAATCACGATGGAGGGTTTTTTGATCGAAGAAGATGACTGCCCAGTTGCTCAGTGCAATTGCACTATTCTAGCGCAATCTCTTTGTTTAGGAATTTCATAACCTACACGATTGCGCTGCTGTGATGCGATAACTCTTAATGAAATAAAAAAAAAAATAAAGAGTTGATGCGATCGTGCTTGAAGATCACCGATAGCTTTGAGTAAATGCAACTGGCATAAAATAGTAGCTCTATCCAGAGCTACTTCCTTGCTTTCTAACCCATTTTTCTTGCTCAAATCACTTGTTTTTCATTGTGCTACATGTTGTGACCACATTATCACCTTGAAAATAATTTTGTAGGAACTTTTGGATTGAAAAATGAGTACTAGTGCATCAAATTTGGGTAATCAAGTTGATGAAATTGGTGAGGAGGAGTATGATCACACAATGTTTATTTCACCAGCTTGTGCGGAATGGTATAGGGCTGACTTGTCAAGAAAAGTTTTCCCTGAGAGGAGCATTGCAATTGGAAGCGACCTTGCCTGAGTTTTTTGGTCGATTGTATAGAGCAAAGTGGCACTGTTTCATAGCCTCACCATGAAGGGCCAATGAATAGTTATTTGGGAATTCTACGTTAATGCGTTGGCCATAAACTTCAAGGATTCCGTGGTGACTGTACAGGTGAGAACATTCAGAATAAAGGCCAAAGAGATCAATAGGTACTATGGACTAGACGATCATGACACCACTCTTATTGGGGAGAAAAGAGCTATATGCAGGCCCTGGATTGCTTCAAAGGTCTGCCCCGGAGTGGAGCCCATATGGTCTATGTTCGAGACCAAGATTTATTCTCATGACTTCACTGTCAAGGCAATGATATGGTTATCCATCATATGCAGCAGGGTATAATTGGTACGAAATAAAAGTGAGGTTTCTCTTCACAGAGCGGTGACTGTGGCAGTAATGATTGATAAAGTTCTAGTTAATGTGGGGCCACTGATCCTTTGGGAGATAAAGAATTGTGTCAAGGGAAACAATGAGAGCCTGTTCTTCCCCTCCTTGATTACTGAGCTATATCAGGAAGTGAAAGTTGATTTGAATGCTCTGGGAGATGTCAAGATCCCAAGATTCCCATTTATCCTTCGAAGAAGACAGGCTTGGGGTCAATGCTTAAGAAGAGAAAGGTGGATACTAGTTCGACTTTGGGAGCTACAAAGGGTGCCCATACATCTTCTTATGCCACTACTTTCACCCACGCACCTCCACCCATGCCTAAGCCATTTCAGCACCTCTCCACTTAGATATCAGGAGTTCAGGCATCCATTAGTACATTGGCTACTTGTATTCCTTCAAAAGCACCCGAGGCCCAGACCAAAACACTGAATGATGTGATTGACCATCAGAAAAAGATTGAAGCGAGTCAACAAAGGTTGGAAAAGAAGTTTGAGGAATAATAGAAGAAGATGAAAGTGATCAGTGACACCCTTGATGATCAGAAGAAAAGGGACAAGGAAAGAGACAAACTATTGAAGCGCATGTGGAAAAGTATAAAAAGCTTTTAAAGGAGTTCAAACACTGAAGATCAAGGAAATGATGACTCTACGACTCATGGCGATATTGGTGTACTAGCGAGCCCTCTCTAGCTACAACTTATGGATTTCAGGGAGCCCCTCACACTATTTTCTCTCAGTTATTTCATTTCGGGTTTGTGCACTGAGGATACTACAGTAGATTTTAGTTGGGGGTGGCGGTATTTGGGTTATTCTTATATCAGGTTTTTATATTTGTTTTATGCCCTTGCCGGGCTTGTTTTATCTTATTTTGGATGTTGTAACCTCATCGGGCTTGTTTTATTTGGATATAAATATTGTGCCCTTGCCGGGTTTGTTTGTTTGAAATTTTGTTGGATTGGTCACCTTTGTTATTTCTTTATTTCTTGTTGGAGTTAGTATAGAGTGATGATTTGCAATGATAGAGCGAGTGATGACATTCGTAAGGGAAATTGTCATTTTGTTGAAGTGTTTTTGAGCCAGTGGAAGTATGAGTACGTTAGGCTAAAAATTAGGTGTTGTGAACCAGGGGAAGTCTGAGTATCCATATTGATTTAGATAGATGACTTAGCCCTATGATAGATTGGGTGATGTCATTCTTAAGAGAAAATCATTATCTTTTGCGATAAATTTGAATCGTGACTTGTTTGGTACTAATGAAGTTAGTCTCGCATACAGATTGAGATGAAGGATACCCCTCCAAAGGTTTTTGTGAAATATTGCATGACAAAGAATGATGTTAGTGGCAACTCCTTTAATCTTTATGTGATTCTTAACTCACTACTGGTGATTAATGAAAATATGGAATGTGGCTCTATTTGTTCTTGTTTAGGAAGTGCACTTGACCCATCTTGAATAATTCGCATGCGATGTGTGGTGAGATTTTGTTGAATAGTTCTTGTGCTTGCGTTTGTCAACTAGAACGTGCCCGGTTAGTCTTTCTATACTAGTCTTGATTGCTTTTAGTTGGAGAAACAATCTTAGGCCTTCTTTGTGATTTTTGGAAGCCTACTTAGCCTTAAAAGCCTACCATTGAACTATATGTATCACTAGTGACCCCATTTGAGCATAATACCTTTTTTTGGCAATCTCATTACAAGCCTTGAACCATTTTGAAAACAAATCCCTCTTTTGAACAGTCCCTCCTTGAACTCTAAAAAAAGTGAATTTGAGGCTAAGAGCCTAAGTTTGGGGGTGATTGAGAAACACCTTAGAGGAAATAAGCAATACATGGTGGTTTATGGCAAGCATTAAAAGAAATTATTAAAAGAATGGACTAAGTGGAAAAGAAATGCAAAAATGAGAAGAGAAAGTAAAGAAAAGAAAACCTCCGAGGTGAATAGAATGAAATAAATAAATAAATAAATTGGGGATTCAAATGAAATTAGTTAAATGGTGCTTTTTGTTGCATGAAAATGGAAATAAAATGGCTTTGGTTTCAAATTGAAAAAGTTGTGTAGTGTCCAAGGAGGGTGTAGTCACTTTAATCCAAATGCGTATCCTACCCTTTCCCGAGCCTACATTACAAGCTTAGAAAAGTCCTTTGAGATCTCCAACCGATTGTATTTGAGCTAGTGGCGAATAAAAATAAGGGCAAACTTATGGTTTGATACTTGTTAGTACTTGAAATTCTTTGTGAGTGTAAGTGATTGTGCTTTTCTCCCTTGTGTTACCCTTGTGCATAGTGTGTTTTGGGACTTTTATTCTTGTGAGGGCATGTGAATTAGGATTGGTGAAGTTGATAAATTCTGAAAATGAGTCAAATGAGCATATTGAGTAAACTAGTGGTTTTGAGTTACTTCTTGAGGATTGATTATTATCACTTGATTGTTTTTGTAGTCCCATTGTATTCTTAAAAAGTGGTGTTTTGAATAGAGGGGATTTTTGCATAAAGTCAACCTTGATTGACTAATAATTAGTACCAAACGAAGTCATGAAACTGTGATTTAAATGAGTCTCCATGAATTGTAGTGAAGTCATTGCACTTGTGCTTGTGTCCTTTGAATTAGAGCTTTGAGTTGCTTGAGGACAAGCAATAGTTCAAGTTTGGGGATTTTATAAGTTGATAATTTATCAACTTATTTATCCTTTAAGCTTATACTTTTGCTATCCTAATTGAGAGAAAATAGTGCATTTGACATGATTTGCTTCTACTTTACAGGTGTATGTGATTTAGAAGTGATTGGTGCAGAATCGGATGAAAACAAGTCAAAATGGAGAATTTTTGGAAATCTACGTGAATTAGCGCGATTACGCTGGACTGGCACCGATAGCGCTGAAGGAAGTGGTCAAGGCTTGTGCGCAATAATGCACAGATAGCGCTTTAGCGCTGTAATGAAGAAATGGTCAATGACATTCAAGACACGAGCGCGATCACACGTGGACAATGTGAACTGCTTAAGCACGATAGCGCTGGTTTAGCGCGATGGCGCTTCACTGCGCCTGAGCATGAATGTAGGCAGATTTGTCATTTCACACTTGTGGAAACCCCAATCTACATAAAGCATATCTCAGCCGCTTTGAAAGGGATCTTTGACAATTTTTACAACTTTGACAAGGTTGGAGAGCAAGTTCATCACCCTACACAATTGGAGTAAAGAAATGGATGATATCTATTGTAAAATCTTAAATTCCTTTCTTTAAACTCTTGTTCTAAATTGACTAACTGTAGGTGTAAGTATTGAATGGAGATTTGGTTATTGTATTAGAGATAATACTTAATTTGGATATTGAATTCTTATCTTGTACTTTCTCTTGATTAAATTGTGTGGATCTATTGAATTTTTCATGCTTTAATTATATAGTTGATGGTTTCAAACATTGACTTAGCATACTAATTGGGTTCTTGCTTGAGAGAGGAGTTCTTCAATTGGGTAAAGATTTAATAGTGTGGATTAGAGGTTTCCACTCTAGATCAAGGCTAGAAATAGTTTGATTGCTGGAAATTCCCATCTAAGAGTTGGGGCTAGAAATAGCCCGACTTACCCAAGTCGATTTGGTTGTTTGGTTTCTTACCCCTGGAGATTTGAGAGAACCCACAGAGGCTAAATGCTTGATTGGTCGAAAGACGATTAAGCATACTCATAACCAAGGCTATCTACGCGTTAATTGGGTGTATGTATTGTGAATTGAATTCTCATTCCCAATTCTCTCTTGTCATCCTTTCTTGGAGAAGGCCATTGATCAAATCTATCTTTTATTTGATTTTCGTTATCCTTTGTTTTAGCTTAAAATCCCCCAATCATTTTATCTTTTATTTTTGCTCCTTGAACTTAAATAAGTTTCTTTAATTCTTTATTATGTCAATCGGAATTACATTGTTCTCTATGGGATCGACCTCGACTCCCGTTGGAAATATAATTTTTTTTTGCTTTGACAATCCAATCACCTCCTCTTAGAGAGTATATTTGAGCATTATCAGTGCCCCTCAGACCGAGTATAAAGGTGGTACAGTTTCTCTTCTAAGATAACAAATTCGTACAGTTCCTCCTGAGTTAGAAATCAGTAGTAAAAATGATGCAAATCCTTCAAAAATCCAAAATCCATAGTAAAGTGGTGTCATTACCTCTTTAAAGCCGAAAACTAGTAGTAAGTGTGGTACAATCCTCTCTTTTAAAATTGAAAACTAGTACTTCTACTCCTGATCGTACTACAATCTATGTGTATGTATATATGAATGCATGCGTGCCAACACAAGTATATCAATATAAGTATATGTATAAGTACACACCAAACATGGTAAAGCCACCCTCCATATCAATATCACACTAACCTGGAGTCCATCAGTCCAAGTCCATGGCCTCAGACCCACAATCTCATATCATAAAGAAATATAGGAATAAAGCAATAATAACAAGAACCTATGAAAGACAACTACTCTACCCTGGGATATTACCCCAATCTATGCTAAGGATATCAAATCTATCCTAATTCTATAATCTAATCTCTAATTGATAGTAGGCAACATAAACTAAAGTCCCCGAAATAGGCCCTAAACACATGGTTCATCAACTCCATAAATGCTATTGGTGCATGTGTCAAACCAAAATACATAGCTAGGAACTTATAGTTACTGTAGCGAGTCCTAAAGGCAGTCTTTAGGATGTCTACCGCCCTAACCCCTAATTGGTGGTACCCTGAACTCAAATTAATCTTAGAAAACTCTACCGCACCCTGTATCTCGTCTAACAAGTCAATAATCCGCAACTTGGACACCTATCCTTAATAGTGACCTTATTCAGTTGCAGATAGTCAACACACACATGCAAAGAGCCATCTTTATTTTTCACAACAGAACAAGAGTACCCCATAGAGATACACTAGACCTGATAAATCCCCTACTCAAAAGATCCTAGAGTTGCTCCTTTAACTCTCTCAACTCTATTGGTTCCATCTGATATGGAAAATAAGGAATGGGCTGAGCGTCTGGTTCAATCATCAATGTCGAAGTTAAAGTCACAATCATGTAGAAAACTAAGTAACTTAATAGGAAACACACTAAATGCTCGATAACCACAGTAACTAACTCAAGTGAAAGAATGTCAGCACGAGTACCACAAACATAAGAAAGATAATCTGACCACCCCTTACACTACCAAAAATCGCACCCTGAGAAATTATATAACTCCCATAAACACATAGCTATCAGTAACCTTCCACACAAACTGAGGGATTCTAGGCATACGCAAGGTAACATCCTTGACAAACCAACCCAAGACTAAGATAAGAAGGATAACCAACTAATGCCTAGAATCACTGTGAAATTAACCACCATTAGGATAGAAAGGTACACCCACATATCACACCCCAAGATATCCACATCCCAAGACTAATACATTCGATTCACTACTAAGAAGACTTCCTACGGGGTAGGTACATGCATAAGTACCAATAAGACCCACATAGTAAACCCTAAAAAAAATTAAAGCAAGCAAATATATAAGGATATGCAGACCCCAGATTAAAATAATACAGAAGCTGGTTGATGATAAATGATTGACCTATGATGATGACATTTGAAGACTCAACCTATGGCCTACTCAAAAAATCAAATGAGTGATTATGCCCACATTATCCACATGACCTACCTAGATGAGGACTACCTCTAGCACCCTAGGGACCACCCCTACTACCATGCGCACCATCTCTGGCCATTTGTACTAGTTCCTTGAGTGCCCAAACCATCTGACTCTGTCGCTTGGCCCGCTTGAACCCAGGAAAATTCCTAGCAAAGTGCCCCAACTCACCATATAAGTAGCACCCTTTATCTGATAGCGACTGATGAGAAGATTCTACTAAACCAGACTTGCCACTATGGCCTGAGTACCCAGAATGCTAAACTTGAGAAGTCTAACTTGAACCCCAACTACTTTGCCAACACTACCTGAATAATCATCATCTGGACCATATAATGTTGTATGAGTGGGCCTACTAGGCTGAGAGTAATAATGATGACCTCTACATAAGAATCCCCCACCTCGAGACTGAGAACCACTAAAACTTCCCTGATGACAAAGCCTCTTATTGCTGCCTCTACAGGCAACAACAACAACAACAACATACCCAGTGTATTCCCACAGCGTGGGGTCTGGGGAGGTAGAGTGTACGCAGTCCATACCACTACCTCAGAGGTGAGGCAGAGAGGCTATTTCCGATAGACCCCCGGCTCAAGACAAAATAGTCTAAAAATAGGCTAAAAAGGACGTAACAATGCTGCCTCTACAGGCCTCATGACATAACCCCTTCATAGTGTAACACCCCAAAAATCGATCCAGCTTTTAAACTCAGAAAACTTGCTGAAATTTTGAACTCCCAGGGATCACGAGTCAAGTCCATGAGCCGTGGAAAGTTCCACGAGTCGTGGAAAGGACTTGTGATACCAGCCCTGTAGAACACCCTCAGGTCTGAGAACTACAGGTCAGTCTCACAGTTCGTGGAAGCCTCCACGGGTCATGGAACCAACCCATGGAACTCAGACAGAGAGTAGTCATTTTCCCTGAAACCATGAATTGGTTCCATGACTCGTAGAAGTTTTTACGGGTCATCCTGTTGAGTCGTAGGAACTCATCTGTAGCCTAAAACTTTGGCTCAGGAGCCACGACTCCAGTACATGAACCGTGGTTATTTCTATGATCCATGGAAGGGACCCGTGGAACCTGAAGTCGAGTTTTAAATTAGTTTTTTCTTAATTAAGTCCCAAGGGTATTTCAGCCATTACCCACCCTTTTAACTCCTAAATAAGGTCATTTTGACCATTTTTAGCATGAATTCTAAACCTATTAGCCTAAGTCCCTCCTCATTACCTCATTCATCTCTCAAAAAGAAAAGAACTCTCTCAAGCTCAAGGTCTCAAGCTCCAAATGCAAGTCTCTTAATTTTTTCAATTTCAAGTGGGTTAACTCCAATCAAGGTATGTGGGTATTCAACAATGGGTTCCTTTCACCCTTGTGCCTAAAACCCCAAATTTCAATTTGTGATTTCATGAACTTTCAAATTAGGGTTCATACCCAATTCTTATGGGTTTTGCTATAAATTACCTTCTCATGATTTTATTATGAAATTTCATTAAATTACATGATTTTGCATGGGGTTTTACATATGAGTTCCTATTTCATGAGTTTAAGGTCAAGTATGGTAAATCCTACATGCATGAATTGATTTAAGCAAATTGGAGAAAATGATAGTATGATTTCATGAATTTCAAGCAAGTGCATGCCTTGTTCCTATGTTTTATGAAAGTATATGTTATTATAAAATTGAACTAAGTCCATGCAAGTTTTCAAATTATGAACTATTATGCAATGCAAGACACCCGATGTGCCATCAATGCTCATGAATTATTTTTTAAACCAAGATTCGTGAGTAGTATGAAGATCTGAGTTATGAACATGTTTATGAACAAGTTTGACATCTAGATATGTCACATGAATGTGAGCCTTATGTTATATATTTAGGGAGTAGTATTTAGCACCGAGCGATGAGGGTCCAAGATAATCCAAATCCAAAACTACATTACCACCGTAGGTTGCCATTCGTGGCTTATGACAGGATCCTTATGAACATGGTTCTAACTTTGGCCGATTAGGACAACCTTTTTCAGTGTGGGTGCATGACACTGGACTCCATATATCTCAACATGGTTTTTGTCGGTTAAGAGAAACTCTCACATGATTATTTTCAAGCTATGAAGTTATATGATATCATACTTTGAATTTTAACCGTACTTCATGTTTTATGTCTTATATCTTGATAATCCTCTTATGTTATTTATTTATGAAAAGGTTCACCTTAAGCATGTTTTAAGTATGTTTTTATCAGGATCATGCATCTCTTACATACTCGGTACATCCTATAGTACTGACGCATATTTTGCACTGCATCCTCTTGATGATGCAAATTCATGTGTTTCCCATCAGGCTCGTGGCTAGAAGAAGCTGGATATCCAGTCAGTGTTGGTGATTCCTCATAGTTCGAGGGCTAGTTGTGACTCTAGTTTGTTTTGACTACTTATTTTCATACTTTGAGTTAGCTAGGGTCTTGTCCTAGCAACTCCTTATGTCATGTATAGAGGCTTTTCAGACATAGACGATATTTGAGTCTTCTTCGAATCATGTTCGTTTGATTTTATCTTATGGATTGAGTTATTTAATTTGTATTATGCTTTTGCTATGTTTAATTATTATACCTGAGTTATGCTATGACCAAGGGTTAATCTGGGGCACTTGTGTCTCGGATCTCGTGTTATGCCTAGGGGGTTGCCTCGGGGCGTGACAAACTTGGTATCAGAGCCTCAGGTTCAAGAGTCCTAGGATGTATGAAAGCGACATCGAGTAGAGTCTCCTTCATGTGTGTGAAACGCACCACACATATGAGAGGGAAGCTATGAGATGTGTTAGAAAACTTCACTTCTTTCATGATCATATCTTGCGATAGAGCTTAACTCTAATGTTTCTCTAATCCTTACCTTGTATGTTTCAGATCATGCCTCGACGTGCTATACCTCACCGAGCCGTTTGGAATGCCGCTCCTCTAGTTCCGGCCCCCGAGGTCATGAATGAGGAGTTTAGAAATGCCATCCATTTGCTAGCCCAAACCTTGGCCGCTCAAGCCAATCAGCAGGCTCCTGCCCCCATCCACTCTCAAGGTGGGGTAGCGGCTCGAGTTTGTGATTTTGTCCATATGAACTCGCTAGAGTTTTGGGGTTCGAAAGTGAATGAGAATCCGCTAAATTTTATTGATGAAGTGAAGAAAATCTTTGATGTGATGCAAGTAGTTGGGGTTGATTGTGTTGAGTTAGCATCCTATCAACTCAAGAATATGGCTCATATCTGGTTCACGCAACGGAAGGAAGTTAGAGCTAGGGACGAGGTCCCTATGACTTGGGAGTTTTCGATAGAGCCTTCCTTGACCAGTTCTTTCCCCGAGATTTGAGGCAAGCGGAGACTGAGGAGTTTGTGAACTTGAGACAGGGATCTATGACTGTTCATGAGTATAGTTTGAAGTTCACTCAGTTGTCTAGGTATGCCCCTTCTATGGTAGTAGACCCGCATGATCAGATGAACAAGTTTATCTATGATGTCTCTGATTTGGTGAAAAAGAAGTGTAGGTCTGCTATATTGTTGAGTGATATGAACATTTACAGACTCATGACCTATGCTCACCAGATCAAGGGAGACAGGCTTAGGGAGATGGCTAGGGAGAACAAGAGGGCTAGATCCAAGGGTTCAGGTTTTGGTCATCAGAGGTCCGGTAGCGGACATCGCTTTTTGTTCTAGAAGAAGTCATCAGGACCCGTTCATTCTTTGGATAGTGCTCCTACATAGGCCCAGATGCATCATCATGATCAGACTGGTAGAGGATCTGGTTCCTATTCACAGTCTCAGGGGAGTGTTGCTAAGGGATCTTCCCACCCTATTTGCAGCAAGTGTGGGAAAATTTACCCGGGAGAGTGTCGTTTGGGCACAGGTGCATGCTTTGGGTGTGGGCAGGTTAGACACATGATTAGAGATTGCCCTTCATCTTGAAAGGGGCAGGGAGGTAGTAGGGCTCAGTCTGCTCTAGCAGCCCCAAGAGGTCAACCAGCCCAGCAGGGCACAACTTCTAGTTCTGGTGGTCAGCGCCAGAATCGCCTTTATGCTACGTCCTCTCATCAGGACCAAGAGGGTTCCCCAGATGTTGGTACTGGTATTTTGAAAGTTTTCTCTTTCTATGTGTATGCTTTGTTGGACCCCGGTGCCTCTTTATCTTTTGTGACCCCTTATATAGCATGCAAATTCAAAGTATGTCCTGAATTGCTTTTAGAACCCTTTTGTGTTTCTACTCCTGTTGGTGAGTCAGTCTTAGCAAAAAGAATCTACCAGAATTGCCCTATCTCGGTCCTTCATAGAGTCACTTCAGTGGATTTAGTATAGTTAGAGATGATAGATTTTGATGTTATTCTTGGTATGGATTGGCTACATTCTTGTTATGCTTCTGTTGATTGTCGTACTCGGGTTGTCAATTTTAAGTTTCCAAATGAACATGTTTTAGAATGGCAAGGTAGTCCCCCATCTTCGAAAGGTTGTTTCATATCTTATCTTAAGGCTAGGAAGATGATTTTAAAAGGGTAGGTTTATCATATAGTTCGGGAAAAGGGTAGGTTTATCATATAGTTCGGGTTATGGACACAGAATTCGAAACCCCATCCCTTCAATTTGTTCCCATTATGAATGAATTCCCAGAATTGCCCGTCGAGGATTTACCTAGAGTCCCTCCTGAGTGGGAAATCAACTTTAGGATAGATCTTTTTCTATATACGAATCCTATCTCTATCCCTCCCTATAGAATGGCCCCTGTAAAACATAAGGAGTTAAAGGATCAGTTGAAGGATCTTCTTGATAAGGGTTTCATTAGGCGTAGTATTTCTCCATGGGGTGCTCAAGTCTTATTCGCGTGAAAGAAAGATGGTTCCCTCAGAATATGTATTGGCTACCGCCAATTGAACAAGGTCACAATCAAGAATAAGTATCCCATTCCTAGGATTGATGACTTGTTCGATCAGCTTCAAGGTGCTAGTTTCTTCTCCAAGATCGACCTTAGATCCGGTTATCATCAGCTTCGTGTTAGAGTGTGTGATATTTCGAAGACAGCCTTCAGGACTCGATATGGTCATTATGAATTTATTGTGATGTCTTTTAGTCTAACAAATGCTCCTGCAACTTTTATGGATTTGATGAACCGCGTGTTCAAGCAGTACCTGGATATGTTTGTGATTATTTTCATTAATGATATTCTTATCTACTCACGGAGTGAGAAGGAGCATGCGGACCATTTGAGAGTTGTGTTGCAGACTCTTAAGGACCGACTGTTATTTGCTAAGTTTAGCAAGTGTGAGTTTTGGATGCAGTCTGTTGCTTTTCTGGGTCATATTGTGACTAAAATGGTATTCAGGTTGATTCTCAAAAGATAGAAGCAGTAAAGAACTGGCCTAGACCCACTTCCCCGTCTGATATTAGGAGCTTTTTAGGTTTGGCTGGTTACTACTAGAGGTTTGTGGAAGTATTTTCTTCCATTGCTGCCCTTTTGACCCGATTGACTCAGAAAAAGGTAATTTTTTTTAGTGGTCTGATTTGTGTGATAAGAACTTTTAAGAATTGAAGACTAGATTGACCACAACTCCAGTGTTAGCTCTACCCGAGGGCCTAGATGATTTTGTTGTGTATTGTGATGCTTCTAGGATTGGTTTGGGTTGTGTTTCGATACAACGTGGTAAAGTGATTGCTTATGCTTTGAGACAACTTAAGACTGATGAGAAGAATTACCTTACTCATGATTTTGAGTTGGCAGCCGTGGTCTTTGTTTGAAGATTTGGAGACATTACTTGTATGGGTGCATGTGAATGTATTCACCGATCATAAGAGTCTTCAGTATGTGTTCACTCAAAAGGAATTGAATTTGCGACAAAGGAGATGGCTTGAGATCCTTAAGGATTATGACATGAGTGTGCTTTACCATCTGGGTAAGGCCAATGTTGTGGCGGATGCACTTAGTAGATTGTCGATGGGTAGTGTGTCTTCAGTCGAAAAAGGAAAGAAGGAACTAGTTAAGGAGGTTCATAGGCTAGTTCGGTTGGGAGTTTTCATTATGGACTTTACAGAAGGTGGTGTTATTGTTCAGAATGGTTCTGAATCATTCTTGGTAGCAGAAGTGAAGGCAAAGCAAGACAGTGATCCCATTTTACTTCAGCTTAAGGGTGCAGTACATTAGCAAAGGGTTGAGGTTTTCTCCTTACGGGGAGATGGTGTACATCGTTATCAGGGTAGACTATGTGTGCCAGATGTAGATGGGTTGCGCCAGTAGATTTTGACTGAGGCTTATAGTTCCAGATATTCCATCCACCGTGATCTATGGGAAGTCTATTGGTGGAATGGTATGAAGAGGGAGATAGGTGGTTTTGTGGCTAAGTGTCCCAACTGTCAGCAAGTAAAGGTAGAGAACCAGCGACCGAGTGGCATGATTCAGGATATTGACCTTCTCACTTGGTAATTGGGATGATCACTTACCTCTTATCGAGTTTTCCTACAATAACAACTTTCACTCTAGCATCTAGATAGCTCCATATGAGGAACTTTATGGTCAGAGGTGTAGATCTCCTATTGGTTGGTTTTAGGTAGGGGAGGCATCTTTGATTGGCCCAGGTTTTGTGCATGAGACCATGTAGAAGGTTCAGCTTATTAGGGAGAGGTTGAAGACCGCTTAGAGTTGACAGAAATCATACGCGGATGTGAGGAGAAGGGAATTAGAATTTGAAGTTGATGATTGGGTCTTTCTAAAGGTATCATCCATGTAGGGTGTGATGAGATTTGGCAAGAAAGGGAATCTTAGTCCCCGTTTTATAGGTCCTTATCAAATTCTGAGGAAGGTTGGTACGGTTGCTTATGAGTTGGATTTGCAATCAGAATTGGAAGCGGTTCATCCAGTTTTCCATGTTTCCTTATTGAAGAAGTGTGTTGGTGATACGACCTTGATTGTTCCTTTAGAGGATGTAGGTGTGAAGGATAGTCTCACCTATGAGGAGGTCCCCATAGAAATCCCTGATCGTCAGATTCAGAGGTTGAGAAACAAAGAAGTCTCTTTGGTAAAAGTTCTTTGGAGAAATCAGCTTGTTGAAGGAGCTACTTGGGATGCGGAATAGCCATGAAAGCCAAGTACCCTCATCTCTTTCCTTCCGATTCCATTCTAGCTTAAGGTAATAGTTTCATCCTTAGTATGTTCCTCTGATCCTATTCCATCAGTTACTCTCATGATCCTAGCATGCATTCATGTTTTTGAAGTTGATTTAACCATGTTTTAAGTTGAAAAGTTCAGTTTTCATGTTTATTCCTTGATTTCCATGTTTTGTTGCTGGTTGGGCTATTTTCTCGTCAATTTCCATTCCTTAGTCTACATTCGAGGATGAATAATCCCAAAGGGGAGATATTGTAACACCTCGGAAATTGATCAAGCTTTTAAACTCAAAAAACTTGCTGAAATTTTAAACTCCCAGGGATCACGAGTCAAGTCCACGAGCAGTGGAAAGTTCCACGAGTCGTGGAAAGGACTCATGATTCCAGCACTGTAGACCACTCTCAGGTCTGAGAACTACGGTTCAGTCTCACTATTCGTGGAAGCCTCCACGGGTCATGGAACCAACCCATGGAACTCAAAGAGAGAGTAGTCATTTTCCCTGAAACCACGAATTGGTTCCATAACTCGTAGAAGTTTCTATGGGTCGTCCTGTTGAGTCGTAGGAACTCATCTGCAACCTTAAACTTTAGCTCATGAACCACGACTCTATTCCACGAGCCGTGGTTAGTTCTACGGTCCGTGGAAGGGACCCATAGAACCTGAAGCCGAGTATTAAATCAGTTTTTTCTTAATTAAGTCCCAAAGGTATTTCATCCATTACCCACCCTTTTAACTCCTAAGTGAGGTCATTTTGACCATTTTTAGCATGAATTCTAAACCTATTAGCCTAAGTCCCTCCTCATTACCTCATTCATCTCCCAAAAGGAAAAGAAATCTCTCAAGCTCAAGGTCTCAAGCTCCAAGTGCAAGTCTCCCAATCTTTTCAATTTCAAGTGATTAACTCCAATCAAGGTATGTGGGTATTCAACAATGGGTTCGTTTCACCTTTGTACCCAAAACCCCAAATTTCAATTTGTGATTTCATGAACTTTCAAATTAGGGTTCTTACCCAATTCTTATGGGTTTTGCTATAAATTACCTTCTCATGATTTTATTATAAAATTTCATTAAATTGCATAATTTTCCATGGTTTTTTACATATGAGTTCCTATTTCATGAGTTGAAGGTTAATTATGGTAAATCTTACATGTATGAATTGATTTAAGCAAATTGGGGAAAATGATAGTATGATTTCATGAATTTCAAGCAAGTGCATGCGGTGTTCCTATGTTTTATGAAAGTATATGTTATTATGAAATTGAACTAAGTCCATGCAAGTTTTCAAGTTATGAACTATTATGCAATGCAAGACACCCGATGTGCCATCAATGCTCATGAATCATTTTCTAAACAAAGATTCATGAGTAGTATGAAGATCTGGGATATGAACATGTTTATGAACAAGCTTGACATCTAGATATGTCACATGTATGTGAGCCTTATGTTATATGTTTTGAGAGTAGTATTTAGCACCGAGCGATTAGGATTCTAGATAATCCAAATCCAAAACTACATTGCCACCGTAGGTTGCCCTCCGTGGCTTATGACAGGATCCTTATGAACATGGTTATAACTTTGGCCGGTTAGGACAACCTTTTTTAGTGTGGGTGCATGACATTGGACTCCATATAGCTCAACATGGTTTATGTCGGTTAAGAGAAATTTCACATGATTATTTTCAAGCTATGAAGTTATATGATATCATACTTTGAATTTTAACCATACTTCATGTTTTATGTCTTATATCTTGATAATCCTCTTATGTTATTTCTTTATGAAAATGTTCACCTTAAGCATGTTTTAAGTATGTTTTTATCAGGATCACACACGCATCTCTCACATACTCGGTACATCCTATAGTACTGATGTATATTTTGTGTTGCATCCTCTTGATAATGTAGATTCAGGTGTTTCCCATCAGGCTCGTGGCTAGACTAAGCCATATATCCAGTCAGTGTTGGTGAGTCCTTATAGTTCGAGGGCTAGTTATGACTCTAGTTTGTGTTGACTACTTATTTTTGTACTCTGATTTAGCTAGGGTATTCTCCTAGCAACTCCTTATGTCATGTATAGAGGCTTTTCAGACATAGATGATATTCGGGTCTTCTTCGAATCATGTTCTTTTGATTTTAACTTATGGATTGAGTTATCTAATTTTTATTATTCTTCCTCTATGTTTAATTGTTATATCTAGGTTATGCTATGACCAAGGGTCAATTTGGAGCACTTGTGTATCGGATCCCGTGGTACGCCTAGGGGGTAGCCTCGGGGCATGACACACAGTCCAGGTGTGATCAACCATCTGAAGGAAAGTAGACCCAACCATCAGTAAGCGCTTTATCACCAAACAGAGCGGTGAAATCAAGGCTCTGACAAATCACTGCACTATTTCATACTCTATAGTCATAGTTATAGCAGCGTGCCTAGTCAACTCATGAGACCTCGACTCGTACTTTGAAATAGACATAGAACCCTACTGAAGATCCACGAACTAATTCTTGACTGGAGAAACACTCAAAGTACCAGGCACTGCCCCTTCTTGTGACACACCTCCAAAAGGCTGAGAGTCCTAACCATGGGGTTTTGAAGAACCGACATGGACACAAATCCTACTGGAGGCTGGGTTGGCCCCAAATCCTCTGGCTAAAATGGTATACCCTCAATCTTTATCTCTGGCTCTAGTGAAGGAATTATAGCAACATGCACAGGAGACTCGTCCTCACTCACTATCGCACTCATCTTAACCATCTTAGAAGGAATGGATCAATGAAGTTTAGAGGTTAATAGAGTCAAGAGCACACGATAAGGAATCAAAAAGGTGGAATTTTCCTATGAATTCCCTATAACCTTCTGCAGATAGAATATGGACGTCATTGTACCAATTTGTGAGACTCTACTATGCACTAGCTCTTGTACTGGTAAGACTAGTGAACCTAATACTCTGATACCACACTGTCAAGACCCAAAATTGGGCCATGATGGCACCTAATATGACCCCATAGTAGGAAAGCCAAAACCCAAGATAATAACTAAAAATAAAGACTAATAATAACTATTATGAGAAGCAGAAATGAGATGAATGGGACACAATTATAGATATATACATAACGGGTAAAAATTATACATCACGGTCCCAAAGGAAATCTAAAAAGACAATATATATAGATACCAACCCTGGACCTGAAGCCACTAGTACAAGAGCCTCTAAAAGTATGAGACTAAGGTTATACAAAGATACAAATGTTACCAAAATATAAAATAAAGACAATAAGTCCAAGAAGGAAAGCAGTAAATTCTTTGGACGCCAAGAGCTTACCACGATCTAAATGGCATAAGTCCAGGAACGAGTGGCTGATCAATGAGGATGACCCATACTAGGTGTTACATCAGAAAAAGATGCAGAAGTGTAGTATGAGTACCAAAATGCGGGGTACTTAGTAGGAATCATAGGTCAATCGAGCTCAGGGGAATAATATATATGATATAAATAACACGGTAAGGAACAACATGTCAGAAACTAGCCTAGATATCATAACATACAGGGAATAAAGAGAAAATAGTACTAATAATAAATGCAATATATGAATAACTGAGAGGTATCATGCAATATGAGATGATGCAATGCACTACGTGGCCATGTAGAAAAGTAAAACCCTGAGTCATCTCACAGGCCGCTCGTAGGCTCATCAATATATGCAAAAAAGTAAAACCCAGAGTTTTATCATGGGCCACCCATAGGCTCATCAACACATGCACAAAGTAAACTGAAAAAAGGTCCAGGGATTCCCCTCGGACTAGGTATAATGGTGGTACAATTTCTCTTCTAAGACAACAAATTCATACAATTCTGTCTGAGTTAGAAATCAGTAGTAAAAATGATACAAATCCTTCAAAAATCTAAAATCCATAGTAAAGTGGTGCTATTTTCACTTTAAAGATGAAAACTAGTAGTAAGTGTGGTACAATCCTCTCTTTTTAAACTGAAAACTAGTACTTTACTCCAAATCATACTAATCTGGAGTCCATATCAAGATCACACTAACCTGGAGTCTATCTGTCCAAGTCCACGGCCTCAGGCCCATAGTCTCATATCATAAAGCAATATAGAAATAAAGCAATAATAATAGGAACCTATGAAAGAAAACTACTCTACCCTGGGATACGATCCCAACCTATGTTAAGGATATCAAATCTATCCCTAATTCTATAATATAATCTCAAATTGATAGCAGACAATCTAATCTAAGGCTCAAGAAAGAAATACTAGTCTAAAGTCCCCCAAACAAGCCATATATATAAATAATTTGCTATAAACCTAACCCTACCTAGAAATCCCCCTAACCAACATTCAAACTATACTTTATATCATCTACCTAAGCTAAGTCTAGAGAAGAGAAAACCTTAACCTACCTTGCAGCCGAATGACAAACCATAAACTATCACTCAGAAGCTCCTCCTTTCATAGAGCCTCGAATCACTACCACACTATCAAAAACATAATCTGCATGTCAATATGAGACTAACTGTACCCATATCACTAATTTGAAATTCAGGCCAGAAATTGGGTCAAAAATTGACCCACAGGGCCCGTTGATGAAATTAGAAATAAAATTCACAATTATGTTTCCTACAGGGTAATAAGCCCATGCCCAAAAGTTGGGAACAAATGGGAACCATTTTGGGGCACAATAAATCCTCAAAAGCTCACTAGTTGTCACACCTTGAGGCTACCCCCTGGACGTGACATAAGATCCGAGACCACAAGTGATCCCAATTTAACCCTTGGTCTTAGCATGACTTAAACATAAACGTAATCAAAATGAGCGAAAGCCTAATAATAGGCAAAAATCAACTCCATAGATAAAGATAAAGCATAAGTCTAGGAGCAATAATCTAAAACATGGAATACTGAATATCTAGCAATGTCTGAAAAGCTTCTAAAACTGACATAATGAGTTGCTAGAAAAAGACCCCAGCTAACTCTAAGTACTAAAAGAAAGTCAATAAGACAACTATATCCATAACTAGTCCTCAAAGGATAAGGACTCACCAACATGGACTGGGAAACTTACAGTCTCTAGCCATTAGTCTGGTAATGAGCACCTGAATCTGCATCATAATAGGATGCAACATAAGAAGTATGCATCAGTACTATAGGATGTACTGAGTATACGAGATTGTACAATGTCATGATAAAACATACTTGGAAACCATACTTAAAACTGAGTTCATGCATAGTTAGAAGAAATCATAAGAGAATATCATAATTTAAACATAAGTCATAAAATAATGAGCGAAGCTTCAAAATAGAATATCTTATAACTTAGTAGCTTAAAATCATTCTTATAGGAGTTTTTCTTAATCGACAATAAAAACATGTTAAGCGTCATAGAGTCCAATGTCATACTCCCACACCAAAAAAGGCTGTCCTAACTGGCCAAGATTAGAACCATAAACTTAAGGATCCTGAAATAAGCCACAAAGGGCAACCTATGGTGGCAACATAGTTTTGGACTTGGGTTATCTAGAACCCTCATCGCTTGATGCTAAATATTACTCCCAAAATAAATTATAGTGCTCACATAAAATATGACATATCTAGATGTCAAAGTTTATTTATAGTAATAATGGCAAACCAAGATGTCATACTACTTACAAACCTTTCTTTTGAAAAATAATTCATGAGCATTAATGGCATGTCAGAATATCATATCATTCATAATAAATCATATCTTAAAGGCTTGCATGGCACTAATTAAAATGCATAATTGTATAAAAATTTATAAATTTAGGACTAGGCATGCAATTTCTCGAAATACATAAGGTCATGTTATCTAAACATGTCAATTTTCTTAAAACAAGGCATACATATAAAATTAAAATAATCCAACAAAAGCAAAATCTATATATGAATTCAATACCCAAACAAGTATTATATCTAATACAAACCTAAATCTCAATTCAATAATTACACCAATAAAATATCAACTATGAACAAGAGTTGAAGAATGGAAAACTAAAGATTTTACAATAAAGAACATCCAAATCTTTACTCCTATGGTGTTGGTTGATGAACTTGCTTTCCAAGCTTGCCAAAAGTTGTGAGAATAGCCAAAGATAGCTTCCAAAATGGCTAAGGAGCATTTTGTATCAATTGGGGTTTCCACGAGGGTGAAATATCATTTTTACCCATTTTCACATTCAGGTACAGTGAAGCGCCATCGCGCTAATGCAAAGCTATCACGCTCAAGGGACTCACCCAAGTCAACACCATCATGTTGTCTTGGCACGATCGCACCCTTGTCTTTGACTGGCATTGACCACTTCTCTCTGTAGTGCTATCTCACCATCCCAGCGCCATCGTGCTCAAGCCTATCATCCGCCTTCAGTGCCATTGGCGCCCTTTCAGCACGATTGTGCTGAGTTGCCCAGAATTCTAGAATTTTCTCCATCTTGACTTGTTTTCATCCGATTCTGCACCGATCACTTCTAAATCACATACACTTATATAATAGAAGAAAATTATGTCAAATGCGCTATTTTCTCTCAAATTATGTCTTATGCAAAAGTGTAAGCTTAAAGGTTAAATAAGTTAGTAAATTACTGACTTATCAGGAGCCATCTGAATGCTAGAATGAAAGTTGTTATTGTAGGCAAACTCAATAAGAGGTAAGTGATCATACCAAATACCTTTAAGGTCTATCACATAAAACCTCAACATATCCTCTAAAGTCTGAATGGTATGCTCTTCTTGGCCATCTGTTTGCGGGTGAAAAGTTGTGCTAAAATTAACCTGATTACCAAGATTCTTATAAAACGATCTCCAAAACTAGGATGTAAACTGAGTACCCCTATCTGAGATGATGGACATGGGAACCCCATGCAATCTGACTACTCATGGATGTAGATTCTAACATAATCCTCTGCTAAATCAGTAGTCTTGACAGCCAAGAAATGAACGAACTTAGTCATCCTGTCTATAATCACCCAAATAGAGTCATGTTGTCTGCGAGTACAAGGTAAGCCTATAATGAAATCCATATTAATAACTTCCCACTTCCAAGTAGGAAGGTCAATATCCTGAGTCATACAACCTAGTCACTGATGCTCTACCTTCACTTACTGACAGCTGGGACACTTAGCCAAAAAATCTGCAATGTCCTACTTCATGCCATTCCATCAATAGACTTCCCATAGGTTATGGTACATATTGGTGGCACCAGAGTGAATCAAATACCTAGAGCTATGAGCCTCTATCAAAATTTTCTGTCTCAATCCATCTACATTAAGAACACACAATCGACCCTAATATTGAAGCACACCATCTTCTCCTAGGGAGAAAACCTCTAATCATTGTTGATGGATTGCACCCTTTTTAAATAATGCAAAATAGGATCACTATCATGATTCTCCTTCACCTCAACTACCAAAGAATATTAAGATCCATTCTGAATAATAACACCACCATTCGCTGAATCTGTAAGGCGGACTCCTAATCGAGTAAGCCTATGATCATCCTTAGCCAATTCCTTCTTTCCTTTTTCAATCTATGACAAAATACCCATGGACAACCTACTAAGTGCATCATCCATAACATTAGCCTTACCTAGATTATAAAGCACACACATATCATAGTTCTTAAGAAGCTCAATCTATCTCCTCTGATGAAGATTCAATTCCTTATGAGTGAACACATACTGGAGGCTATTATGGTCGGTAAACACATCTACATGGACACCATACAAGTAGTGTCTCCAAATTTTCAAGACAAAAACCACCGCTGCTAACTAAAGATCATGAGTCAAGTAGTTCTTCTCATGAATCTTAAGATGTCTGGAAGCATAAGCAATCAACTTACCATACTGCATCAAAACAAAAACCAAGCCAACTCTAGATGCATCACAATATACAATAAAGCCAATTAAACCCTCTGGTAAAGCCAAAACTGGAGCACAGTCAATCTAGTCTTCAATTCCTAGAAGTTCTTTTCACAATCATCAGACCACTGAAACTTAACCTTTTTCTGAGTCAACCTGGTAAAAGGAGCAGCTATGGATGAAAACCTTCCACACATCTCCTGTTGTAAACATCCAAACCCCAGAAGCTTCTAATGTCGGTCGGGGAAGTGGGTCTAGGCCAGTTCTTCACTTCCTTTATCTTCTGTGAATCCACTAGGATACCCTCTTTAGATACTACATGACCTAGAAAAGCAATAGACTGCATCCAAAACTGACACTTACTAAACTTAGCAAACAACTGGCAATCCTTGAGAGTTTGCAATACTACCCTCAAGTGATTTGCGTGCTCCTCCTCACTCCAAGAGTAAATAATAATGTCATCTATAAAGATAATGATGAACATATCCAAGTACTACTTGAATACCCTACTTATGAAATCCATAAAGGCTGCAGGAGCATTTATTAGTTCAAAAGACATAACCACAAATTCATAGTGACCATATCGAGTTCTGAAGGTTGTCTTTGAAATGTCACAATCTCTAACTCTGAGCTGATGATAACCAGATCTGAGGTTGATCTTGGAGAAATAACTAGCACCCTAAAGCTAGTCGAACAAATTACCAACCCTAGGGATGGGATACTTATTCTTCATTGTGACCTTGTTCAACTGATGGTAGTCGATGCACATTCTAAGGGAACCATCTTTCTTGTGCACAAAAAGAACTAGAGCACCCCATAGAGAGATTCTAGGCCTGATAAATCCCTTGTCTAAAAGTTCTTTCAACTGCTCCTTCAATTTTTTAAGCTCTCCTGGAGCCATTCTATAAGGAGGAATTGATATAGGCTGCATATCTACGAGAAGGTCTATCCCAAAATCAATCTCCCGCTCGGGAGGGACTCGGGGTAGATCCTCAGGAAAGACTTCAGGAAACTCTTTTACTACAAGAACTAACTTGAGTGATGGGGTTTCAGATTCATAATCCATAAACTGAACTATATGATAGACATACCCCTTAGAAATCATTTTATTAGCCTTAAAGATAAGATATGAAATAACCCTTAGAGGGTGGAGGAATACCCTACAACTCTAAGATAGGCTCATTAGGAAACTTAAAGTTGACTATTCTGGTTCGACAATCAATAGAGGCATAACATGCTTGTAACCAATCCATACCAAGAATAACATCAAAATCAGTCATCTCAAACTCTACTAGATCGACTGAGGTGAATCTATGAAGGACTGAGATGGAACAACTTTTGTAAATTCTCTTTGCCAGGATTGACTCACCAACAGGAGTGGAGACATAAAAGGGTTCTGAAAGTTGTTAAGGACTAACTTCAAATTTACAAGCAACATAAGTGGTCACAAAAGACAAGGAAGCTCCAGGGTCTAACAAAGCATAAACATCGAAGGAGAAAACTCATAACATACTGGTGACTACTTGAGGTAAGTTCTCCTGATCCTGGAGAGATGATATAACATAGAGATGGTCTGGTGCTGACTGCCACCCAGCCAAAAGTGGTACCCTGCTGAGCTGTACAACCTGCTAGAGCTGTTGAAGTAGATAGTGTCCTGCCACCTTTATTTCCCTGCTTGGCTGAAGGTCAATCCCTGATCCTATGACCAATTTATCCGCACCCAAAGTGTAACACCCCAAGAATTGAACTAGCTTTCTAAGTTTAAGACTCTAAAAAAATTTTGAGTTTCCAAGGATCACGGGTCCAAACCACGGACTGTGGTTTAAACCATGAGTCATGGAATGGAGCTGTGGTTTGGCTTCTGCAGTTCAACCTCTGGTCTGAGAACCACAAATTGATTCTATGGACCATAGATCACTCTACAAACCATACTGTGAACTTGTGGAACTTGATCTGAGGGTTGACTATTTCCTAAGAGAACCATGAGTGACATCTATGGATCATAGTCTGAACCACAGACCGTACTGTCCACTTGTGGAACCTAATCAGAGGTCAGTAAATTCCCTAGGAACTATGGCTTAAGTCTACAGACCATAGTCCATTCTATGAGTCATCCTGTTAACTCGTAGAACCTGTTCTACAGCTTGTCTTTTGGTTCAGGAACCACGAGTGGGAACCATGAGTCGTGGTTCAGTCTATAACCCTGGAACCCATCCATGGAACCTGAAGACGAGAAATTTTACAGCTTTTCTTAATTAAATCCCAGGGGTATTTTTATAACTACCCACCCTTTTAACTCCTAAGTGAGGTCATTTTGGCCATTCTTAGCATGTTTTCTCAACCTATTAGCCTAAGTCCCTTCTTATTTCCTCATTCATCTACCAAAAAAGGAAAGTAACTCTCTTAAGCTCCAAGTCTCAAGCTCCAAGTTCAAGCCTACTTTTATTTTCAATTTTAGATGTGTTAGCTTCAATCAAGGTATGTGGGTATTCAATAAGGGAATTCCTTCACTCTTATTCCCAAAACCATAATTTTCTAAATTTGAATTTATAGATTTCTAAATTAGGGTTCTTACCCAAATTGGGGAAAAGTTATGGGTTTTGATTTAAAGCTTCAATTCATGATTTCATATTCATTATCCATGTTTTAGTTATGATTCTTTGTATATTTTCAAGAAGTCCATATGTCAAGTATGAATTCTAGCATGATTCCTTTAAATTGCATAATTTCAAGTATAAATTTGGCACGTTTAGATAACATGGTCTCTTGATTATGAAAGTGCATGCATAATTCTTCAGGTTATGATTTTAGAAAAGAATGGGTATTTTAAATTATGAACATGTTCAACTTTAAGACTTATGATATGAATTTGCATGACATCAGATATGTCTCTACGCTTTATGAATAGATTTGACATTAGATATGTCATTAGTTATGATAAGTTCTGCATCCAGATATGCATCAGTATTATATGAGCTATATGTATTATTTTGAGAGTAGTATTTAGCACCAAATAGATGCGGTGAGAGTACCCTAGTCCTAGAACTACATGCTCCCGTAGGTTATAAGTCCCTTCAGTTGGGCATCCAATTTAGTGATCATGCCACAGTTATGCATTTATACCCTGGCAAGGTATATTGGGTCCTTTCGATGGGGCATCTATATCGGATTCCATATAGCTCACATGGTATATGTCAGTTAGGAACTTCCCACAGAAATAGTATCAGCTTTTAAAATGCAACTCTTTGCCTTCAGATTTCAGGACTATTATGATTAATTATGATATTTTGTATACTGCCTTGGCTTTCCATTAAGTCCCTTGCATTTCAGTTTTACACTTATAGCATGATTTCAGCTTTATGAGTTTATTCAATAATCTTATCTCAGATTCATGTTTATCTCATATATTCAGTAGATCCTATAGTACTGATGCATTTTGCGTTGCATCCTTTTATGATGCAAATTTAGGCACCTGCCCTCAGACTCGTGGCAAGAATACGCCAGACATTCAGCTGTTTATTGGTGAGTCCTCATTATTTGAGGATTCGAGATAGAGTTTCCATCTTTATGCTTTCATTTTAGATTTCTGAGTTAGCTGGGGTCTTGTCCCAGCAACTCCTTATGATAGTTAGAGGCTTTTCAAACATAGATAGTATTCGAGTCTCCTTTTTAAATTTGTATTCCTATTCGACTTGATTATCTATACTTTTGACTTTGGATCTTCTTATTTTGCTTCCGCTTATCTATTGATTTATCTGAGTTATGCTATGACCAAGGGTTAGCTTGGGGAACTTGTGGTCCCATGTCCCGTGTTATGCCAAGGGGGTAGCCTCGGGGACTGACAAACTTGGTATCAGAGCTTCAGGTTCTAGAGTCCTAGGATGTCTGAAAGACGCATCGAGTAGAGTCTCTTTTATATGTGTGAAGCGCGCCACACTTATGAGAGGGAAGCTATGAGATATCTTAGAAAAACTTCATTTCTTTCATAATCATATCATGTGATAGAGTTTAACTCTATTATCCCTCTAATCCTTTCCTTGTATGTTTCAGATTATGCCTCGACGTGCTATGACTCACTGAGCCGCTGGGAATGCTGCTCCTCCAGTTCCAGCACCCAAAGTCACAAATGAGAAGTTCAGGAATGCCATCCACATGCTAGCCCAGACTATGGCTGCTCAGGCCAACCAGCCAACTCATATCCCCACTTACCCTCAAGGCCGAGTTTGTGACTTTATCCATATGAACCCACCTGAGTTCTGGGGTTTGAAAGTGGGTGAGGATCCACTAAATTTTATCAATGAAGTGAAGAAAATCTTTGATGTGATGCAAATGGCTGGTGTTGATAGTGTTGAGTTGGCATCCTATCAACTCAAAGATGTAGCTCATATCTGGTTCATGCAATGGAAGGAAGCTAGGTCTAGGGATGTGGTCCTTATGACTTGGGAGTATTTTGAGAGGGCTTTCCTTGACAGGTTTTTCCCAAGGGAGTTAAGGCAAGCGAAGGCCGAGGAGTTTGTGAACTTGAGACAGGGATCCATGACTGTGCAGGAGTATGGGTTGAGGTTCACTCAACTTTCCAGGTATGCTCCTACTATGGTGGCTGACCCACAGGATCAGATGAGCAAGTATATCATGGGGTCTCAGATTTGGTAAAGAAAGAGTGTAGATATGTTATGATGTTAAGCGACATGAGTATCTCCAGACTTATGACTCATGCTCACCAGATTGAGGGAGACAAGCTTAGGAAGATGGCTAAAGAGAACAAAAGAGTCAGATCTGAGGGTTCAAAATTTAGCCATCAGACGTCTGGAGGCGGGCATCGATCTTCCTTTCAGAAAAGGTCATCAAGACCTGTGCATTCTACCACTAGTGCTCTTTTTCAGGCCTCCAGGCCTCGTCATGTCAGTCTGGTAGAGGTGCGGGCTCTTATTCTCAGGGGAGGTGCAAAAGGGCCTTCCTACCCCATTTGTACCAAGTGTGGCAAGAATTATCCTGGTAAGTGTCTAGCCGATAGAGAGGGTTATTATGGATGTGGTCAGGTTGGTCATAGGATTCAAGATTGCCCTTCAGCTAAGAAGGGACAGGGTGGTAGCAGGACTCAGAGTACCCCAGCAGCTCCAGGAGGTCGATCAGCTCAGCATGGCACTGCTTCTAGTTCTAGTAGTCAGCGCTAGAACTGTCTTTATGCCATGTCTTCTCGACTGGACCAGGAGAGTTCACCTAACATCATTACTGGTATGTTGAAAGTCTTCTCTCTAGATGTGTATTCTTTGTTCAACCTCGGTGCTTCCTTATCTTTTGTGACCCCTTATGTAGCATGCAACTTCAAAATTTATCCTGAGTTGCTTTTAGAACCCTTTTGTGTTTCTACTCTTGTTGGTGAGTAAGTCCTAGCCAAAAGAATCTATCGAAATTGCCCTATCTCAGTCCTTCATAGAGTCACTTCAGCGGATCTAGTAAAGTTGGAGATGACTAATTTTGATGTTATTCTTGGTATGGATTAGTTGTGTGCTTGTTATGCCTCAGTTTATTATCGTACTCGAGTTGTCAGTTTCAAGTTTCCAAATGAACCTATCTTAGAGTGGCAAGGTAGTCCTCCATCCTCAAAATGTCATTTCATATCTTATTTTAAGGCTAGGAATATAATTTCTAAGGGTTATGTTTATCATATTGTTCGGGTTATGGACACAGAGTCTGAAACCCCATCCCTTCAGTCTATTTCTATTGTAAATGAGTTCCCAGAAGTTCTTCCCAAAGATTTGCCCAGAGTCCCTCTCGAGCGAGAGATAAACTTTGCAATAGATCTTCTTCCAGATATGAATCCTATCTCTATTTCTCCCTATAGAATGGCTCCCATGGAAATTAAAGAGTTAAAGGATCAGTTGAAGGATCTTCTTGATAAAGGTTTCATCAGGCCTAATATTTCTCCATGGGGTGCCCCAGTTTTGTTTGTGCAGAAGAAGGATGGATCTCTTAGGATGTATATTGATTACCATCAGTTGAACAAGATCACAATTAAGAATAAGTTTCCCATTCCTAGGATTGCTGACTTGTTCGATCAACTTCAGGGTGCTAGTTTCTTCTCCAAGAACAACCTTAGATCCGGTTATCATTAGCTTTGTGTTAGAGAGTGTGATATTCCAAAGACAGCCTTTAAAACTCAGTATGGTCATTATGAATTTGTGGTTATGTCTTTTGGTCTAACGAATGCTCCTGCAGCCTTTATGGATTTGATGAACAGTATGTTCAAATAGTATCTGGATATGTTTGTGATTCTTTTCATTGATGATATTCTTATCTACTCTCGGAGTGAGAAGGAGCATGCGGACCATTTGAGAGTTATGTTGCAAACTCTCAAGGATCGACAGTTGTTTGCTAAGTTTAGCAAGTGTGAGTTTTGGATGCAATTTGTTGCTTTTCTGGGTCATATTGTGACTAGATATAGTATTCGAGTTGATTCTCAAAAGATTGAGGCAGTAAAGAACTGGCCTAGACCCACTTCCCCATATGATATTAGGAGATTTTTGGGTTTGACTAGTTATTACAGGAGATTTGTGGAGGGGTTTTCTTCCATTGCTGCCCCTTTGACTCGATTGACTCAGAAGAAGGTTAAGTTTTAGTGGTCTGATCTTTGTGAGAAGAACTTTTAGGAATTGAAGACTAGGTTGACCACAATGCCAGTGTTGACCCTACCCGAGGGTTCAGATAACTTTATTGTGTATTGTGATGCTTCAAGAATTGGCTTGGGTTGTGTTTTAATGTATCATGGTAAGGTAATTTCTTATGCTTCAAGGCAGCTTAAGATTCATGAGAAGAACTACCCTACCCATGATCTTGAGTTAGCAGTCGTGGTCTTCGCCTTGAAGATTTGGAGGCATTACTTGTATGGTGTGCATGTGTATGTATTCACCGATCATAAGAGTCTTCAGTATGTGTTCTCTCAAAAGGAATTGAATCTGTGTCAAAGGAGATGGCTTGAGCTTCTTAAGGATTAGGATATGAGTGTGCTTTAAAATCCGAGTAAGGCCAATGTTGTGGCGGATGCACTTAGTAGATTATCCATGGGTAGTGTGTCTTCAGTTGAAGTGGGAAAGAAGGAATTGGTTAAGGAGGTTCATAGGCTTTCTCGGTTGGAAGTTTTCCTTATGGACTCAACAGAAGGTGGTGTTATTGTTTAGAATGGTTCCAAATCATCTTTGGTAGCTGAAGTGAAGGCAAAGCAAGACAGTGATCCTATTTTTCTTCAGCTAAAGGGTGCAGTCCATCAGCAAAGGGTTGAGGTTTTCTCCCAAGGTGATACAATCATGGTTAGCTTGGAGCATATTAGGAGGGGCTTTTATATATGGATGATAGCTTGGAGCCCGGAGAAAGCCATGGAGCAATAAATGTACAAGGCCATGGGCGATCAAGATGTCATTTGGGCAATCAAGAAGGGCCCTTATGGGTTATTTCGAAAATAGTCACTTTTGGGCTATTTTTGTAATAGGCTATTTGTGTAAAGGCAATAACTATAAATAGTTGTCTTAGCCATTTTCATACTTAGATTTTTGATGATTGAATTGTCTTGAATAGACTTGATATTTTAGGTTAGGATATTGATTGGGTTCAATTTCAATTATTAGTTTAGAATGAGTGATTAGGGTGGATTCCCGAATTGCTTGTGTTATCTTCTTTGCTTAATTGATCATCGAGTTATCATCTTGTGGATTCAATTTGATTTCTCATGCATTTGATTGAGTTCTCTTCTCCCTTGGTTGATTGTTGATTCAATTAGCCTTTCTTTCTTCTATTCTTATCTCAATTTCTTCTAATTCTCATCTTAATTTCTCCACTATCTTTATTTTGTGTTGTTGAATTCCGTGTTTTTGATATCGATTTTAGTCACTCGATTGAGACCGTTATCATTTGGTATCAGAGCTTGGTTTAGGTTTGTTTCCACAAATCTAAGTCTTGGGAATTTTATATCTTCAAAATCCAAAAAAAAAAAAAAATCGTCCAAAAAAAATATCCAAAAATTTTCTTGTTTGATTTCTTGTTTTTGACACTAGATTCTTGTTCCCTAGTGTTTTTTTGAGTCTAGATTTCAAATTATATTCAATTTGGAGTTGTAGAAGTGAAGTTGCCATTGAAGGACTTTGAAGTTTTGAAAACTTGCAAACTTGAAAAGTGGGTCTTTTGATTGGGGAGAAATTGGAGCTTAAAAACTATTGGGGTTTGTTCCCTAAGTCGAGGGGAAGATAATCCTAAAGTTTGAGCCAATTCCGAGTTGATTTGAAGGTGTTGGTGTTTAGTGTGTGTTCTTGGTGTTCTAGGTGTTTTTGATATTCATCAAGAACATCTTGAAGAAGAAGAAGCCAAAAGGTACATTTAATCCAACTTTTCCAAGTCAAAGTGGTCAAAGATGTTTGTTGGATCCACAAGTGGAATTTAAAAAATAAAAAAATAAAAAAAATAAAAAAAAAAAATCGAAGGACCAAATCTGCCCCTTAAAAAAAGTTTTGGGGGCTGAAATGCACACTTGCAAACTTGGACAGAATGCTTCAAATTTTGGGACCCCAAAATTTTTCTAAGTGTTGGAACTCTTAAGACCTCAAAATTTTTCTAAGTGTCCAAACTTCAAATTTCTTCTTCTACACTCATTTTTCTTCTTTTTCTCTACTATTTAACAACTAATTAACATCTTTAATTACTTGTTAACTAGTTTTAAAACATCAAATCACTTCTTTGATCCTTCAAATTAAGCAACACAAGTAACTTTTCTACTTTTGTTACTTAGTTTTTTTTGAGTTCGTTTTCTTTCGTGTTTTTTTTTCTTCAACTTTTCTCATTTCATTTCGTAGATAATTTCTTGATTCAAGTCCTTTTTAGTTTTATTTGAGTCGTCCTTCTTTCAAGAGTCACAAAGATCTATTCCTCCACAAGGATAGATAACCTTGAATTTATTAAGCAAAACTAGTAACACTATCAATTTGCGAAAGAAGCCATAAAAGGTGAGTTGAGAGTTCACTTAAAGAGTGGCGTGAGGATTTTATTACTAACTTGTTTGCTAGTTTTGTAGGTACAAAACGAGCTATAAGGAAGTATGTCCTCTATAGCTTCGGATCCTTATGATGATGAAATGGGAGACTATGCTTGTAGCAATGGAGGCTATGAGTATGATGATGATGGGGATTGTGGAGGCTATGATAATAGCCATGATTTTGAACCATATGTTGATGAGAACTACTACTTCGGAGATGGATGTGAAATGAATGGGGCTTATGGCTCTTATGATGAACATGAAGGAGTAGAAGTATCTTATGATGAAGATGGTGGGGTAGAAGAACCTTGTGATGATTTCTATGATGATGATGGAGAATATGAGGAATCTCACCCTACCTACTATGAGGATGAAAATGACTTGAGGTATAGTTCTTCCTCCCACATACTTTATGAGTCTTGTGATGAGCACACCGATGGAGCTAGAGAATATTCGTATGCCTTTTCTTGTGGTACTTATCCTAGTCAAAGTGGTGTGAGTGGGTATGTTGGTACAAGTGAAAGTCATCTAATGAGCAAGAGAAAATGTGCATTCCCTACTTGTAGAACTACTATGTCTCATGCTTCTTATCCTAATTTCAATGTGTCTTGTTCTCAATATGGAACTGGTGTTGGAGGTAGGATGGAAGGATCAAAGGGACATGAAAGTAGAGTGAAATCAAATGAGCCCCTTTCAGTGAGGGATCTTGAATCTTTAAAAATTAAAGAATGAGGGGATGCCATACAAAAAGGAGTTGACAAGATCATTCGATGGGTTGCCAATCTTAAGCCCGAGGAGTTACAAAAGATGATGAAGAAAATGATTCCTCATGAAGATGAACCAAAGGAGTTTCCATTAGAAGCAAAGCAAGCTACTCCCTGTGAGGATGGCATTAAGGGGTTAATCATGAAAGTGAAGGCATCTACTCTTTGTGCACCAAAGTGGAAGCTTGAAGTGAAGGGATCATCTAACCCTTCAAAAGGGATACTTGGCACTTGTCCAAACTCTAATAAAATTGAGAGACAAAAGATTGAGAGGAGTAAGGGTGTGATAAGTGACAACTCTAGAGTGGAAAAAAGAGAGGTTGTGTGGAGTGATGTGAGAGGGTTGTCACAATCTTATCCTAATTCATGTAACTTTTCTTGTTTCTCTAGTTGTCTTGATACTTGTGCAGGTATTCTTGGAAGCAAGCCTAGCAAAGCACCTCAAAATGTGGAGAATCAAGAGGTGTTAAAAGGCTTCCCAAAGGAGCATTTGTGCTTCAATGTTGGAAACCAAGGTGAAGACAATCATTCATATGAGCTACGAGGTAACAAAGCTAAACCATACACTTTATTGAAAGTAAAAGATCATTGTGTGGCTAGTAGCCAATTGAGTGTAAGTGATAGCTTGTATATGTGTGAACTTAAAGAGCCTTTACCTTGTGATGATCTTGATGACACCTTGTTGCATGATGATGATGCCATTGTTGTGAGTGCCCAAACACTAGTTGATCCTATAGATGACTTGATTGATTCTTCTAGTAAGATCGATTTGAGTCCATCTAGTGTTAGCACTTGTGACTTGAGTGAAAATGTATTGTCATGTAATGAGGGTAGTCAAATGCTAGTTGGCTATAATGATGGTAATCATGTGTGTGATTCTGTTGAGCTTGATATGCTACCAACTAGTCTTTATTGTGGTATTGACCAACTTTCTTGTAATGATGACCTACTAATTGAGGAGTTGTGTGATGTGATAAATGAACCTCAATTTAGTAATGGTAATGATAAAGTTGGTCATGTAGTTAGTCATGTAGGATCTTTACTTAGAGGTGATGATTCCTTGGGTGTTGATTCTATTTCTAATTTTTGTCATAAGGATCTTGAGGTGGAGTATGAACTTAGGGATAATCCCTTATTCAATGATGACATGACTAATATGAATGATGAAGATAGTTGTGTATCTTATAATGTTGGAAGTGTAGCCACCCTTGAAGGCTACCAATTGTTTGAAAATCCACTATGGTATGATGACACACTTTCCAAAGATGAAGCTCTCTTCTTGAAAGATGATAGTACGTCTATTGGAGGGGTTAGTGGTCAAAAGAAAAGGGGTGTATGTTCTCTAATGACCTCTTCATTCTTGTGTGACCCCATTCTTGAGCAAGGCCTTAATGCTTGTGGATCAAAGGGTGATTCTATATGTGGGAACACCTTGAATGAAGTTCATTTAAGTAACACCTTTCTCTACTACCTCTTTGCATATGATGATGTCCATGTACGTATGGAATTTGTTTTATATAGAGGTAGGGGTTTCTTGGGTTGGTCCATTTGTTGTTGTGACCAAACTATGTGGGTCTTTCATATCTTTGACCCCGGTAAATCCTCATGGGTGTTTGAACCCTCTTTATTCAATGATATTTCTCACAGTCGAATCCTTTGTATGCTCTACAATGCATTGATCTTATTTGATACAAAGGATAGTTGGTTGTATTTCAAGTATGTGCCTCCTTGGCAAGTTGGTATGGTTGGTAACCCATGTGCTAACCCTCATGCTATGAGGATATGTTTGTTGTTTGTCCTTCTCATATTTTTGCAAGGTTCGGATTCGAGGACGAATCCTTTTGAAGAAGGGGAGGATGATACAATCATGGTTAGCTTGGAGCATATTAGGAGGGGTTTTTATATATGGATGATAGCTTGGAGCCCGGAGAAAGCCATGGAGCAACAAATGTACAAGGCCATGGGCGATCAAGATGTCATTTGGGCAATCAAGAAGGGCCCTTATGGGTTATTTCGAAAATAGTCACTTTTGGGCTATTTTTGTAATAGGCTATTTGTGTAAAGGCAATAACTATAAATAGTTGCCTTAGCCATTTTCATACTTAGATTATTGATGATTGAATTGTCTTGAATAGACTTGATATTTTAGGTTAGGATATTGATTGGGTTCAATTCCAATTATTAGTTTAGAATGAGTGATTAGGGTGGATTCCCGAATTGCTTGTGTTATCTTCTTTGCTTAATTGATCATCGAGTTATCATCTTGTGGATTCAATTTGGTTTCTCATGCATTTGATTGAGTTCTCTTCTCCCTTGGTTCATTGTTGATTCAATTAGCCTTTCTTTCTTCTATTCTCATCTCAATTTCTTCTAATTCTCATCTTAATTTCTCCACTATCTTTATTTTGTGTTGTTGAATTCCGTGTTTCCGGTATCGATTTTAGTCACTCGATTGAGATCGTTATCACAAGGGGGAGATGGTGTGATTCATTATTAGGATCGATTGTGTGTGACAGATGTAGATGGGTTGAGACAACATATTTTGACTGAGGCTCATAGTTCCAGATATTCTATTCAACCTGGTGCCACCAAGATGTACTGTGATCGACGGGAAGTCTATTAGTGGAATGGTATGAAGAGGGACATAGCCAGTTTTGTGGCTGTATCCCAACTATCAGTAAGTGAAGGTAGAGCATCAGCGACTAGGTGCCATGACCCAGGATATTGATCTTCCTACTTGGACGTGGGAAGCAATCAATATGCACTTCATTATAGGTTTGCCTCGTACTCGAAGGCAACATGATTTGATTTGGGTGATTGTCGATACGATGACCAAATCAACCCACTTCTTGGCTGTCAAGACTACCGATTCAGCTGAGGATTATGCCAGACTTTACATCCGTGAGATAGTCTGATTGCATGGTGTTCTATTGTCCATCATTTCAGATAGAGGTACTCAGTTTACATCCCGGTTTTGGAGATCAATTTAGAGAGGTCTTGGTACTCAGGTGAAGCTTAGGATAACTTTTCACCCACAGACGGATGGCCAGGGAGAGCATACTATTCAGGCTTTAGATGATATATTGAGGGCTTGTGTGATTGATTTCAAGGGTAGTTGGGATGATCCCTCTTATTGAGTTTGCCTACAACAACATCTTTCATTCTAGCATCCAGATAGAGGAATCAACTAGTTGAGGGAGGTGTATGTATCCTATTGGTTGGTTTGAGGTAGGTGAGGCAGCTTTGATTAGTCCTGATTCAGTTTATGAGACTATGGAGAAGGTTCATATTAGTAGGGAAAGGTTGAAGACCGCTCAGAGTCGACATAAATCATATGCAGATGTAAGGAGAAGGGAGTTGGAATTTGAAGTTAATGATTGGGTTTTTCAAAAGGTGTCACCCATGAAGGGTGTGATGAGATTTGGCAAGAAGGGAAAGCTTAGTCCCTGTTTTGTAGGTCCTTATCGGATTCGAAGGAGAGTTTGTAGCATTGCTTATGAGTTGGAGTTTCCAATGGATTTTGAAGCGGATCATCTGGTTTTCCATGTTTCCTTGTTGAAGAAGTGTGTTGGTGATTCGTCCTTGATTATTCCTTTGGAGGATGCGGGTGTGAAGGATAGTCTGACTTATGAGGAGGTTCCTGAAGAGATTCTTGATCGTCAGGTTTGGAGGTTGGGAAACAAAGAAGTCGCTTCGATAAAAGTCCTTTGGAGGAATCAGCTAGTTGAGAGAGCTACTTGGGAAGCAGAAACAACCATGAAAGCCAAGTACCCTCATCTCTTTCCTTCCAATCCAGTTTTAGCTTGAGGTATTAGTTTTCTCCTTAGTATGTCCCTCCGATTCTATCCCATCAGTTCTCTCATGATTCTAGCATGCATTCATTGTTTCCGAAATTAGTTTAGTCATGTTTTAAGTTAAAAAGATCAATTTTCATGTTTTGATGTGTGGTTGGGCTATTTCTCTTCAGTTTTCCTTACTTAGTCTTCATTCGAGGATGAATGATACCAAGGGGGAGATATTGTAACACCCCAAAAATCAAACCAGCTTTCTATGTTTAAAACTCTGGAAAAAATTCGAGTTTTTTGGGATCACAGGTCCAAACCATGGATCGTGGTTTGAACCACGAGTCATGGAATGGAGCCGTGGTTTGTCTTCTATAGTTCAACCTCTGGTCTGAGAACCACGAGTTGATTCTACGGACTATACTGTGAACTTGTGGAACTTGATTTGAGGGTTGACTTTTTCCTCAGAGAACCCCGAGTGACTTCTACAGACTGTAGTCTGAACCACGGACCATACTATCCACTTGTGGAACCTAATCAGAGGTCAGTAAATTCCCCAGAAACTATAGCTCAGGTGTACGAACCGTAGTCCATTCTACGAGTCATCCTGTTGACTCGTAGAACTTATTTTTCAGCCTGTCTTTTGGTTCAGGAACCACGAGTGGGAACCATGAGTCGTGGTTCAGTCTACGACCCATGGAAACCATCCGTGGAACCTGTAGCCAAGAAATTTTACAGCTTTTCTTAATTAAATCCTTGGGGTACTTTTATAATTACCCATCCTTTTAACTCCTGAGTGAAGTCGTTTTGGCCATTCTTAGCATGATTTCTAAACCTATTAGCCTAAGTCCCTTCTCATTTACTCATTCATCTACCAAAAGAGAAAAGTAACTCTCTCAAGCTCCAAGTCTCAAGCTCAAAGTTCAAGCCTCCTTTTCTTTTCAATTTTAGTTGGGTTAGCTTCAATCAAGGTATGTGGGTATTCAATAAGGGAATCCCTTCACCCTTATGTCCAAAACTCTAATCTTCTAAATTTGAATTTATAGATTTCTAAATTAGGATTCTTACCCGAATTTGGGGGAAATATGGATTTTGATTTAAACCTTCAATTCATGATTTTATATTCATTACCCATGTTTTAGTTATGATTCTTTGTATATTTTCAAAAAGACCATATGTCAAGTATGAATTCTAGCATGATTCTCTTAAATTGCATGATTTTAAGTATAAATTTGGCATGTTTAGATAACATGGTCTCTTGATTATGAAAGTGTAATTCTTCAGGTTATGATTTTAGAAAAGAAAGGGTATTTTGAATTATGAACATGCACAACTTTAAGACTTATGATATGAATTTTCATGACATCAGATATGTCTCTACGCTTTATGAACATATTTGACATTAGATATCTCATTAGTTATGATGAGTTCTGCATCCAAATATGCATTAATATTATATGAGCTATATGTATTATTTTAGTAGTATTTAGCACTGAGTTGGATGGGGTGAGAGTACCCTTAGTCCCAGAACTACGTGCCCCCGTAGGTTCTAAGTCCCCTCATCTAGGCAGCAAATTAAGTGATCATGCCACATTTATGCCTTTATACCCTGACAAGGTATATTGGGTCCTTTCGATGGGGCATATACATCGGATTCTATGTAGCTCACATGGTCTATGTCGGTTAGAGAACCTCCCACAGAAACAATATCAGGTTTTAAAATGCATTGACTCTTTGCCTTCAGATTTCAGGACTATTATGATTACTTATTATATTTTGTATACCTTGCCTTGGCTTTGCATTGATTCTCTTGCATTTCATCTTTACACTTATAACATGATTTCAGCTTTACGAGTTTATTCAATATGCTTATCTCAGATTCCTGTTTATCTCATATATTCAGTACATCCTATAGTACTGACGCATTTTGCGTTGAACCCTTTATGATGCAGATTATGACACCTTCCCTCAGACTTGTGGCTAGACTACACCAGACATTCAGCTGATTATTGGTGAGTCCTCATTATTCGAGGATTAGAGATAGAGTGTCCATCTTTATGCTTTCATTTCAGATTTTTGAGTTAGCTGGTGTATTGTCCCAACAACTCCTTATGACAATTAGAGGCTTTTCAGACATAGACAATATTCGAGTCTCTTTTTTGGATTTGTATTCCTATTTGACTTGATTATCTATAGTTTTGACTTCGGATCTTCCTATTTTGCTTCCACTTATCTATTTATTTATCTGAGTTATGCTATAACCAAGGATTATCTTGGGTCACTTGTGGTCCCAGGTCCTATTTTACGCCAAGGGGGTAGCCATGGGGCATGACACAAAGCATCCACCTATGCCATAAAGGCACTCTCCCGAGTGACTCTTTCCACACTTGTTGCAAATAGGGTAGGGAGCCCTTTTTGCAACACTTCCCTGTGATGTAGAACCTTCTTGATCATGCCTAGGCCTAGGTTCCTGAGAAAGAGCATGAGATGATGATGGTACTAGTCCTAATGACCTTTTCGGTGAAGAAGACTGGTGTCCACCTCTGTACCTTTTCGGTGAAGAAGACTGGTGAAACCAAAATTCTCTGTCCTTACCCTCTTGTTTTCCTTTGCCATTTACATCAGTTTATCTTCCTCAATCTTCTAAGCATGTGTCATGAGCCTAGAGATATCTATATCCCCCAATAGCATGACGGTCCTGCCCTTCTTATTTACCAAGTCAGATACCCCATAAACAAACTTACTCATCCGGGCCCTCGGGTCAACCACCATATAGAAGGAGCATACCTAGAAAGCTAAGTGAACTTTAGCCTATATTCTTCGACTGACATCGATCCCTGCCTCAAATATATAAACTCTTCAGCCTTAGACTCCCTCAACTCCCTTAGAAAGAACGTGTCCAGAAAAACCTCAACAAAACACTCCCAAGTCACAGGGGCTGCATTCCTGCCCCTACCTTCCTTCCACTGAGTGTACCAAATGTGAGCCACATCCTTGAGCTGGTAGGAAATTAGCTCAACATTGTTAGAACCAGTCACCTGCATCACCTCGAAGATCTTCTTCACCTAATCTATGAAATTATGCGGATCATCACTAACCTTGGACCCCAAAAACTCCGGTGTGTTTATACGAATGAATTCTCGAACTCTGGCATTAGTTGTCCCACCATTTAGGTAAACATAAACAAGTGCCTGCTGGTTAGCCTAATTGGTCATCGCATGGGATAACCTCTGAATGGCATTTCTGAACTCCACATTCATGACCTCATGGTAGAGAACTGGGGGATTAGCATTACAGGCATTGGCTCTGCGAGAAGGCATAATTTGAAATGCATAAAGAGTGAATTATAGGGATAAATAGTGTCAAACTCTATCGCATGATAATGATCATGAAAGAAGTGATGTGTTTCATAAAAAATCTTGTAGCCTCCCTCTCATAAGTGTGGTGCACTTCATACCCATGAAAGAGACTACTTTATGCAGCGTTCAGACATCCTAGGACTCTTGAACCTGATGCTCTGATACCAAGTTAGTCACACCCTGAGGCTACCCCTTGACATAACACAGGACCCGAGACCACAAGTGATCCCAAGTTAACCCTTAGCCTTAGCATTACTTAAACATAAACGTAATCAAAATGAGCAGAAGCTTAATAATAGGCAAAGAGCAACTTCATAGATAAAGATAAAGCATAAGTCTAGGAGCAACGATATGAAATATGGAATCAAAAATCCTCTAAAACTGACATAATGAGTTGTTGGGACAAGACCCCAGGTAACTCTAAGTACTGAAAGAAAGTCAGTAAGATAGCTAAATCCATAACTATTCCTCAAATGATAAGGACTCAATAACAAGTACTGGGAAACCTGCGGTATCTAGCCACGAGTCTTGGAATGAGCGCCTAAATCTACATCATAATAGGATGCAACACAAGAAGTATGAGTCAGTAGTATATGATGCACTGAGTATGTGAGCTTATGCAATGTCATGATAAAACATACTTGGAAACCATACTTAAAAATAAGATCATGCATAATTAGAAGAAATTATAAGAGAATATCATAATTTGAACATAAGTCATAAAACGATGAGCCAAGCTTCAAAATAGAATATCATATAACTTAGTAGCTTAAAATCATTCTTATGGGAGTTTATTTTAACTGACAGTAAACCATGTTGAGGACCATGGAATCCAGTGTCATACATCCACACCAAAAAAGGTTGTCCTAACCAACCAAGGTTAGAACCATAAACATATGGATCCTGAAATAAGCCACAAAGGGCAACCTACAGTGGCAACGTAGTTTTGGACTTGGGTTATCTATAACCCTCATCTCTTAGTGCTGAATACTACTCCCAAAATAAATCATAGTGCTCATATAACATATGACATATATAGATGTCAAAGCTTATTCATAGTCATAATAGAAAACCCGGATGTCATACTACTCACAAAACTTGCTTTTAAAAAATAGTTCATGAGCATATTGATGACATGTAAGGATGTCATATTGTTCATAATAGATCATATCTTAAAGGCTTGTATGGCACTAGTTCAAATGCATAATCATATAAAAATTCTTAAATTTAGGATAGGCATGCAATTTCTTGAAATACATAAGGTCATGTTATCTAAACATGTAATTTTCTTTAAACAAGCCATACATGTAAAATTAGGCTAGGGTTATCCTTCAAATCATGAGATAAATAAATACTTGTAAAAACCCATGAAAAATCGTGAAATTAGAATTAGATCATATGATAACATGAAGAAAATGAATTTATAGAAAAATCATGTAATTGGGTAAGAACCCTAACTTGAGAAATTCACAATTTGAAAATAGAGCTTGGGGTTTTAGGCATAAGGTTGAAATGAATCCCTTATTGAATGCCCATATACCCGATCATGAAGCTTTCTTAACTTAGAGCTTGAAGATGGAGGACTTGAGAAGGAATCCTAGGTCATTGTCTTGGATCTGGGGAGAATTGAACTTTTTTTCTTCTTTTGAAACTTGATTGGGAGAATGGAAGAGAACTTAAGCTAAATAGGGATAAAACTCTTTTACTTTTATCCAAAATGACTTAACTTAGGAGTTAAAAGAGTAGGGAATTACAAAAATACCCCTGAGAAAGAAGCTTGGAAAACTGCTAAAGGAACTCAGTTTCAGGTTCCACAGACCCCATCTATGGCCCATAGATGGAACCACGGCTCGTGGTTTTTTGTCATGGTTCTTGAGCCAAAACGATAGGCTATAGGACTGATTTCCATGGATTGGTTTCATGGCCCGTGGAACCATCCACGGTCCATAAAACCTATTGGTGGTTCCTGAGGGAATTGATGACCCTAATGTCCTCTTTTGAAAATTTGATGGACCCATCACAAATGCGAGTACAGAAATGTGGCAGTCCCCCCATCTATGTGAAGAGGAAAGTGACTAGCACCAATTGGGGAAAAATCACCAAAATGCAAGTCCAAAACTCCAAATAGACCCCCGAGATTTGTTCAAAATCTCTAGAACATAAATAAAATATGCTACCCAACTGGAAATGACATTCTAGACTCAACAGAATCATCAAAATGACTAACGGAGATTGTGTTGATGAAATGTTGACCAAACTCAAAACTTTTTCAATTTTGCATAAAAATCACCCAAGTAACCAAAATGAGTCCAAAAGCCTTGAGACCTAAATCAAAGGTCCACCTAGTCCAAAATCCATGTTCCAAAGCTAACAGTGTTGATAGAATTCTCATTTAAGCCCGTTTACTCAAAATGTTGACTGATGTCAAATATTTCAACTTTCAGAGTTTCAAAATAGGGAAACTCTTCTAAACCTCAACTAAATACCTCGAGAACTATGCCACCCACTCTAGCAAGTCACATAAGCACTTTAGAAGTTATAGGAAGGGTCGAAATAGTAGAAATGTATAGAAAACTAGAAAATAACCAAGAGGGTCATTACACTATATTATTGAACTATGATGGTGAATACATTGAAAATTATGAGGAAGTGTGTAATTCTTTGAGGGGTTAGGTTCCTACAAATATGTTTCAAAGAATCTTGACCTTGTTTTGAAGAATAGAGCATCACCACCATGGGTCCATGGCTTCAATCATTAAGCCTCTAACATTATAGCTTAAACCCATTCCATCTTATTTGAGGTATACTTTCCTCAGATCTGATGATACTCAACCAATGATTATTTTTGTTAATTTGAATGAGTGGCAAGTATAATCTCTATTTTTCATTTTGAAGAAGTATATTAGAGCAATTGGTTAGACTATCTCCAATATTCTTGGCATACCTCTGGGTATTTGTACCCATAAGATCCAACTTCAAGAAGATTGTATTGCTTCTATTGAGCATTAGAGGGGTTTGAATCTACCTATGGAAGAGGTGGTTAAGAAGGAGATTATAAAGTGGTTATATGTGGGAGTTGTGTACCCTTTTTTAAATAGTGCTTGGGTGAGTCTAGTGCAATGCGTACTGAAGAAGGGTGGTGTCACTGTGGTGCCAAATAATAACAATGAGTTGATTTCTTTGAGGCTGGATACCAAATGGCGTATATGCAAGGTTTATCAAAAGTTGAACTCATGGACTTAAAGGGATCACTTCCCTTTCCTATTCATGGATTAAATGCTGGATAGGCTTGCGGGGTGAGCATATTATTGCTTTTTGGATGGCTAATTCAGGTACAATAAAATTTCAATTGCCTCAAAGGATTAAGAGAAAACCACCTTCATGTGTTCCTATGGTATGTTCACATTTCAAAGGATTCCATTTGGCCTTTGCAATGTTCTAACAACTTTCCAATGATGTATAATATCTATCTTTTCTGATATGGTGATGGATTCCATGAAACTTTTCAGGGATGACTTCTCTATGGTTGGAGATTTATCTGAGGAGTGTTTGGAACATTTGGTTGATGTTTTGAAGAAGTGTGAGAAGACCAACTTAGTACTTAAATTAGAAGAAATGTCATTTCATGGTAAAGAAAGGTATTGTGTTAGACCACAAGATTTCAGAAAGAGGTATTCAAGTAGATCAAAGAAAAGATTGAGGTTATTTCCAAATTGGTCCCTCTTACTACCTTGAAGGATGTGAGAAGCTTCTTGAGTCATGCGGGGTTTTACTGGAGATTCATCAAGAATTTCTCGGCCTTTGTGCAAATTATAAGAAAAAGTGTCCAAGTTTATGTTTGATAATGAGTGCATGAGAGCCTTTGATTGTTTGAAAGAGAAGCTCACATCCACTCCCATAATTGTTGCATTAAATCGGTCAAAGCCATTTGAATTAATGTGTAATGCAAGCGTATTAGCTTTGGGGGCCGTCCTTGGTCAATGTCATGCCAAGATCTTCCATTCGGTGTATTATGCTAGCAAGACCCTCAATGTAGCTCAAATGAATTATACAGCGACTGAGCAAGAGTTGCTTGCAGTGGTTTATGCCTTCAAAAAGTTTTGTGCTTATCTATTGGGTACCAAAGTAATTACGCACATATACCATGTTGCGATTAGATACTCTATGTCTAAGAAGGATTCCAAGGCGAGGCTTATACGATGGGTGATTCTCTTACAAGAGTTTGACTTTGAGGTGAAAGATCAAAAAAGGTGTGAAAATCAAGTGTCCGGCCATCTCTCTAGGCTTGAAGAAAATGGGAGATCTTTGGGTGAGATTGAAATTAATGATTCTTTTACGGATGAATATGTGTTGGCCACTTCAAATGATTTGGTACCATGGTAAGCCGATATTTCCAACTACATTGTGTGTGATATTATGCTGGATGATTTGAATTCTCACCAAAGAAAGAAATTCCTCCATGATGTGCCTAAGTTTTATTGGAATGAACCATATCTCTTCTGGGTGTGTGCAAAAAATATGATTAGAAGACGTGTCTCAGAGGTTGAAATGGTGCTTATTATTGAGGCATGCTAATAATCATTTGTGAGTGGTTATCTTAATAGTATGTGAATGACATCAAAAGTGTTGCAATGTGGATTTTATTGGCCAACCATCTATCAAGATGCCCATGATCTTGTCAAATATGTGATCAATTCCAATGTTATGGAGGTATTTCTCGAAAGCATGAGCTCCTTTTGACTCTAATCTTGGAGGTAGAGTTATTTCATGTGTAGGGAGTTGATTTCATAGGGCCATTTGTAAGTTATTATGGAAAAAAATACATTTTTGTGGCTGTGGATTATGTGTCTAAATAGGTTAAAGTCATACCGTTGCCTAACAATGGAAGTTGGAATGTCACTCAATTTTTGAAGAAGTTCATCTTTACTAGATTTATCACACCCCGAGCTATTATAAGTGATGGAGGTTCTCACTTTTGCAATCAGTCATTCAGTTCATTGCTTGAGAAGTATGGTGTCAAACACAAAGTTTGCACTCTGTATCATACACTAACTACTGCGCAGGTAGAGGTATCAAACCGGGAGATCAAAAGTATATTGGCTAAGATGGTTAATGCAAATTGAACTGATTGGGCTAAAAAATTGGACGATGCCTTTTGGGCATATCAAACAACTTTCAAAAGGCCTATTAGTATGTCCCCTATCAGTTGGTTTATGGTAAGTCTTGACATTTAATGTTGGAGCTCAAACACAAGGCATTGTGGGCCTTGAAGAGGTTGAATGTGAATTTGTAAGATGCTTCAAAGTCTAGGTTGGAGAAAGTGCATTAGTTAGAAGAATTTCATCTGAAAGCATATGAAAGCTCCATCATATACAAAGAGCGTATGAAGAGATGTCATGATGCTAAGATCCTAAAAAGGGAGTTCAAAACTGGTGATATAGTCTTGCTATTCAATTCGAGGATCCAGTTATTTCTGGGCAAATTGAAGTCAAAATGGTCTGGTCCGTTCAAGGCAATGCAAGTCTTTCCCTATGGTGCAATTGAACTGGAAGGGAAAGATGGATCGAGGTGTAAGGTGAATGGTCAAATAGTGAAGTATTATTTGGGTATCCCAGAGGAGGTCACGCTTATGGAAGTGAACTATCTTGATGAACCTTGAAGATTAAGGTACCACCATCATGCCATGATATTAAATCAAGCTATTCTTGGGAGGCAACCCAAGTATTTATTTTGTTTTTGTTTTACTTCACTTTTTGTTATTTTTGGTTGTTAGGTATGCAAGTTGAAGGAGGAATGAACCATGAATTTGGAGTCACTGGAAGGGTTATGTGCTTCAAGTGCGGCTGCAATGTACTAGAGGATATCAGCCAACTTTGGAGGGCTTGTGCGAAGCAAGTGCAATCCGCACACACCTGTGTGCAGCTGCACATGCAATGCATACCCTCGGATAGAACACCTGGAGATTTTTCATTCAAAGTATCATCTTGTGCATGTAAAGTGCAGATGCACACTTCATTGTATGGCCGTACAACCAGGAAAGTGGTTATGTTTTTTTACCCAAACCAACCAGACCTACCATTGACCCTCATACTCATCAACCTTTCTTCTTCCCTCTATCTCTTTTCCTCTATTTTATTTTCTTTTTCAAACCCACACTACTCTACCATAACTCTCCTCAACTCTATCACTCTCTTCCTCCCTCACCCTCATTATACCACCACCAGTCCACTTTCAGCCATCAACCTCCACTGACCACCGACAAATTGGAAAATCCTATCTCCCTCACCCCTAATCGATTAGCACACAGACTCACATTCTAAAACTCTGGTAAGAAATCTTCATCTTTAAATTGTAATTTTTAATAGTTTAGGGTGCATTTTGTGTAGGGATTTCAGCATGATCAAACCCAATTCCCATTTGCACCAAATTTGGTTCCATGTGTTAGGTGTTTCTTCCGAGTCTTCAACTATGAACTCTTACATGCTTTAGAATGGTGATTTCGGAGTTAATGAAAAAGGGATATCTTAATTGTTTCTATGATTTTAGTTGAGGGTGAAGTCCGAGTAACCCCACTTAGTTGAGATGCATGATTTTACCTGATGATGGATAGGGTGACATATTTCTTAAGAGCAACTCATCATTTCAGTTGAGTGTGTTGAATTATGATTGTGACTTAATTATTGATCTCTATGATTTGTAGTGCAATGGTCCTAATTAATTATGTCATGACCCAAAATCAGGCTGCGATGGCACCTACATAACCCCCGGTTAGGCAATCCAACCCAAAGATGCAAAAGTATAATAAAATAGTCTAAATAATGAAATACGAGAGGGAATCATACAAGGAGGGGGACAACAACATAAATATATATACCAATATTAATAAATATACAAAAATGACTCCAAAGTGACTGAGAAGATAAAACATCTACAAGATAGCCCTGGACATGGTGTCACCGGTACAAGAGCATTTAAAGTACAAAATAGCTATATAACAGGTGTTGTCTATCCAAAAATACAAAAATATAGACATGTATGTAGATGAAAAGTAGTAAAAGAGGTCTCCAAAATGCTAGGAGCTCCCCACGATCCGAACAACAACTTGCCACAAATGACAGGAGGGTCAACGAGAGTGGCTCATACTAGGTGGTGCATCAGAAAAAGATACAGAGTGTAGTATGAGTATTAAAACAATGGGTACCCAGTAGGCATCATAGGCCGATAAATCTCAGAAAGTTAATATATATAATAAGCCACAGGAAAGTAAACTAGCTATAGTGATCCACCTAAATCAAGTTATCAACCGAGAAACATAACTATCTATCTGATGGTGAAGACAATAATGACAAAACAGGAAAAAGAACTCCAAATACACAAAGATAATGCAATGCAATAAATCGTGAGATGATATAATGCGGATTATGTCCAATGTAGAAAAGTAATACTCGGTATGTAGTACCCCAGGTGCCCAAAAGGAACCTCGAGCTCATCAATGTATATATAAAAGTAAAACCTGGATATGTGCTTCTCGGGCCTTCTGAAATCATGCCTCGAACTCATCAATAGGAAAGTAAAATAGATAAAGGGTCCGAAAATGTCCCTCAGACTGGCATAACAATGGTACTTTCATTTCTTTCAAAAACCAATGGTTAAGTAAAATCCCAAATTTGAACCAAAAATCCTGAATTTCTGTGATTTCAAAACTAATAGCCATGTAATGCAGTAATGAGATATGATGCCATGTTCAGAGAATATCAAGTCAATCAGGGTAAAACACCTTCAAAATAAGGTAATTGACCTGACACTCCATCCGGTCCATGCTATGGCCTCGGGCCTACATATACACCAATACAGGAATAAAAGAGTGAAAATGGAAATAAAACAAGAAAACAAGTAAAAGCACCTACTCTACCTCTAAAACTTTCCTAAATCATTTTAAGGATTCTAGGCTAGCCACAACAAACTACGGGATCCTAAACTAAGGATAAACATGGTAAAATGACTCTACAGTCCTAAAAATGGCCAAGATAAGCAAAAACAGGATTTAAGCCTAATTCTAACTTAAACCTAGCCTAACGTTCATGTAACTCATAACATATAAATTCTAACTAAGTCAAGTCTTAAAATAGTAAATTGTAACCTACCTCGGGGCTGAACTGCAAACACAAACCATCACTCGTGTACCTTCCCCTTACGAACAACCTCAGAATGCTGCCCTGCTATCAAGAACATAATCCAAGTATCAAGACGACAAAAATGACACCCATATTGCTATACAAAATATTGGGCCAGAAATCGAGTCAGAAAATGACCCTCGAGGCCCGCGCAATAGAACTGAAAATAAATTTCACATTTATGTTTGCAATGAGTTTATTAACCCATGCCCAAAATTTGAGCTCTAACGGGACTCATCTCGGGGACCAAAACAGCCCCGAAGTCCATTTTATTCAAGAATTACATGCAAAAAGGATAAATTAATGGAAAGGATTCGGAAATAATGTTAGAACGATGACTAGAACGAGGATAGGAAGAGAATTACCTCAATAGGACACAAGAATCAATGAAAATGGAGGATTTCTCTCCTTAGCCGAGATCTATCAATGGAGGAAAGTGTTAGAAAATGATATGAAATGAAGGAGAAAAAGCTCATTTAACTATTAACGATCATCCCACCTGTGGTCAAAATAACGTAGGAGCAGCATCGCTGTGGCGCCAAACCACCGCAGGGGCGGTGGTCAACCAAACCCCTTACCCTCGAAGGTGCAGTGAATCATGCCGTAGGGGAGGCACCACAGGCGCAGTCAAATGAGCGTAGGGGAGCCCCTTCTGATGTCACCTAGGGCCAAAAGTGCGACTGGTGACCGCAGGGGTGGCAGTCAGGTGCGCCCCCAGGAATGCAGGCGCACCATAACAGATACCACCAACACCAGTTGCAACAACACATAACCAAAAACTCTGACTGTACCCTTGGGGTTCATTCAAAACCCCGTGAATACAAACTAGATATGCTACACTACCAAAATGGCATTCCAGACTTAACGGAATCGACAAAATTTCTAATAGAGATTGTCTTAACAAAAAGTGGTCCCCATGCCCAAGAACCCACTTTTACCAAGATAGAATCTAATAGCCCAAAATGAGTCTGGAAGCCTGGGGACTCGAACAAAAGGTCCCCCTAGCTCAAAGTCGACATTCCAGAGCTAATAGTGCTAACAAAATTTCCATTTGAGGCCGTCTTCTCCAAATGCTGACCAAAGTCAACTCTACCAGCCATGAGAGTTGCAAAACAAGGAAATGAGCTTAAAACACAAACAAATGGCCCGAGAACTGAACCATCAATTCTGTCAAGTCATAAATGACCTATAGCCATTGTGGAAAGCTCGAAATGCAGAAAAAGCACAAAAATCAAGAAAATGACCTAGAGGGTCATTACAACATCCACTACTAAAAGAACTTTCATCCTCGAAAGTTAAACAAAAGAAGATACCTGGAGGCTCGAAAAGGTGGGGATAGCGGGTCTGCATATCAGTATCGATCTCCCAATTAGCCTCCTCGATAGGACGATGCTTCCACTGAACCTTAACTGATGGAATCTCCTTTGACCTCAACTTCCTAACTTGCTTGTCTAAAATAGCAATAGGCTCCTCCTCAAAAGATAGAGACTCATCCAACTGAATATAATCCCACTAAAGCACGTGAGACTCATCCAAAATATACTGCCACAACATAGAAACATGAAAAACTTGATGAACACCAGAAAGAGCAGAAGGTAGGGCCAACTCATAAGCAACCTCCCCAATGTGATGAAGGATCTCAAATGGCCCAATGAACCTAGGACTGAGCTTATCCTTCCTACCGAACCTTATCACACCCTTAATGGGTGACACTTGAAGGAACACATGGTCACTAACCATAAACTCTAAGTCTCAAACCCTCCGATCAACATAATTCTTCTGCCTACTCTAGGCAGTGCAAAATATCTCCTAAATTACCCAAAACCTAACCATAGAATCATGAAGCAAGTCAGTACCCCATGGTCTAACTCAAAGGCATCAAACTAACCCACCAGAGATCTGCACCGCCTACCATATAAAGCCTCGAACAGAGCCATCTAAATACTGGAATGGTAACTATTATTATATGAAAACTCTGCCAATGCTAAGAACTGGTCTCAGTGACCTCCAAAATCAATAACATAGGCCCACCATATATCCTTCAAAACTTGAATAGTGCACTCTAATTGACCATCAGTCTGCGGGTGAAAAGCAGTGCTAAGCTCAACTCTGGTACCCAACTCCCCCTGAATAAACCTCCAGAAACATAAAGTAAACTAAGTACCACGGTCAGAAATGATAGAAACTAGAACCCCATGCAAATAGACAATCTCACAAATATAGATTTGAGTTAACCTCTCAGAACTGTAGGAAGTTTGAACTGGCAAAAAGTGAGCAGACTTTGTCAACCTATCCATGATGACCCAAATAACATCAAATCTCTACAAAGTGCATGGCAAAATGATATGAAGTCCATAGCTATCCACTCCTATTTCCACTCTAGAATGGGTAGACTCTGAGTCAAACCACCTAGCCTCTAGTGCTCAAACTTCACTTGCTGACAGTTCAAGCACCTAGACAAAGAATCTGAGATATCACTCTTTATCCCACACCACCAGTAGTTCTGCCTCAAGTCATGATATATCTTTGCTGCCCCGGGATGAATGGAATACCTAGAACAATGAGCCTCCTCCAAGATCAATATAACCAGGTCACCAACTCTAGGAACACAGATACGACCTTCAATCCTCAGAACACCCTCTGAATCTAAGGTCGCCTACCTAGCCTCACTGCTCAACACCTTATCATGAATGATCCTCAACCTCGTATCATCAAACTACTGTTCCCAAATCTTCTCCAACAAGGAAGATCTAGCCTCAACAGAAGCAAGAATACAGCCCGGTTAAGAAATATCAAGGCTAACCAACCTGTTAGCCATGGACTTGAAGTCCAAAGCTAAAGGTCTCTCCTCTACTGTGAAGAGAGCCAAGCTACCCATACTCATTGCCTTTCGGCTCAAGGCATTCGCTACCATATTTTCCTTTGCCTGGATGATAAAGAATGGATATGTCATAGTCCTTCAGTAACTCCAACCACCTGCACTACTCAAATTTAGATCCTTTTGACTAAAAATGTACTGAAGTCTACGATTGTCCAAAAAGATCTCATAATGCATTCCATACAGATAATGCCTCCAAAGCTTTAACGTAAAGACTACCACTGCTAACTCCAAATCATGAGTAGGGTAGTTCCTCTCATGAACCTTCAGCTGTATAGAAGCATAAGTAATAACTTGGACCTTCTACATCTGTACACACCCTAAACCAATATTAGAAGCATCACAATGCACTGTAAACCCCTAACCCTCGACTAGAAGAGTAAGTATTAGAGCTAAAGTCAATAAGGCCTTGAGCTTCAGAAAGTTTGCCTCACACTCATCGGACCACTTGAAAGGGACATTTTTCTGAGTCAATCTAGTAAACGGAGCTGCTATAGAAGAAAATCCCTCCATAAACCATCTATAGAAACCTTCCAACCCAATAAAACTATAGACCTAGGTAGGAGAGGTAGGCCTAGCCTAATCATGAACTACCATAATCTTTATCAGATCCACTATAATCCCATCCTTGGACACCACGTGCCCCAATAATTCCATAGAATCAAGCCAAAACTCACACTTAGTGAATTTGCATGTAACTGATGGTCTCGCAAGGTCTGAAGTACAACTCTCAAATGCTGCTCATGTTCCTCTCTACTCCTTGAATATACCAAGATGTCGTCGATGAACACAATCATGAAGGAATCCAGGTAGGCTCTAAACACGAAGTTCATCAACATCATAAATGTTGCTGGGGCATTAGTCAACCCAAAAGACATGACTAAAACTCATTATGGCCGTATCAAGTCTTAAATGCAGTCTTTGGGATATCCACAGCTCTAATCCTCAACTGATGATACCCGGACCTCAAGTTTATCTTAGAGAACACTGTTGCACCCTGTAGCTGGTCAAACGGATCATCAATATATGGTATTGGATACCTGTTCTTAACTATCACCTTATTAAACTTCTTGTAGTCGATACACATATGCATGGACCCATCCTTCTTCTTTACAAATAGAACTGGAGCACTCTATGGTTACATACTAGGCCTGATGAACCCTCTACTCAACAAATCCTAGGGTTGATTCTTAAGCTCCCTCAAGTCAGCTGGTGCCATCTGATATAGTGGAATAGAAATGGGCTGAGTGCTTGGCTCAACATTAATGGCAAAGTCAATATCACAATCAGGATATGACTTGGTAGATCAGAAGGAAACATATCCGAATACTTGAAAACCACATGAATTAACTCAATTGAAGGTGTGGCGATACTAGTATCACAGACGTAGGCAAGATAGACTAAGCTCCCCTTCCTAACCAACCACTGAGAGCTCAAGAAAGATCTAACTCCCCTCAGCATATGACTATCGGCACCCTTCCATACTATAGGACGGATACTAAGCATCTATAGAGTAACGGTCTTGGCAAAGCAATCCAAGATTGCATGGTAGGGAGACAACTAATCCATGCCTAAAATCACATCGAAATCAACCATATCTAGCACAATCAGGTCTACCCACATGTGATACCCTATAATAGTCACCACACAGGTGTCACGCCTCAAATTACATTTAGACGGACAGGCACTCGATGCCCTAAAGGCCCGAGAGAACCGGCTTATAACCTGTGATTCATCATGCATATGACTATGACAATTAAGAAGCTTTGACTATAGATAAGCTGCCTGAATAACAAGACCAACATAGATAGGCCCAAAACTTATGTACACGATCTGGCCATTGAGGCCACAACTGTTAAGAGCAAAGACATAACTAAGTTTTACTTTAACATTGGTCTACAAAGCCTCTACAAGATAGACAAACTTAGTTTAGGTCGGGACAGGGCCCCGCCTTACCCTTAACTATACAATACCCAAAATATATACCAAAGACTCGGTAAAGCCCCGAATCAACCTGGAGCTCACCAACAGCAGCCGAGTGTCCTGTGCTCCTACTGGGGAGGTCTACTAGCAAGAGTACATGTGCCTGCGGCATGAAATGCAGCGTCCCCATGAGGGACGTCAGTACGAGAGAATGTACTGAATATGTAAGGCATAAAGTAAACCATATGTAAACAAGAGCTCAAATAGAATCAGGTATCAGTGCATAAACATGTAAATAAGAACAGAAGATCACATTTGCTTACACTTGTGAAATCATGTATATTACGTTCTTTGGTTACTCTTCTTTGCTTTATGATCATTGTAAGGCATGTAATACACGTGACCAACTGATCAGTGGTAGAAGAGGAGTCCCATGCTAGGCAATTTAACCCCTGGGATGCTGCCCTCATAAATATACAAATTGGGATCGACCCATGCTAGGCTTTCGCCCCTAGGCTGCCACCCATAAGTACACAAATAGGGATCGACCCATGCTAGGCTTTCACCCCTGGCTGCCACCCACACATATACAGATTACTTCATTTAGTTTCTTTAATCTTTGAGATTGTTACTTTGGTGGTTGTAACCTTTATTGAGCTTAAAACTATGGACCAGTAGTAGAAGACATGTGGACATGCACTTAAGGCAGTAACAATGATATAAGGAACAAACGTAACATCAACGTACTGTTTAGGAGCTTATATGATACAATGAACCTCATTTGGCTTAGAGAATAACTCACAAAGCTTGCTGTTGAAAGTACCTTTACTAGGAAACTCACTTCGTTGGTAACAACACAAATATAAGAGTTCATGCCAAGGAATATGAAACTGAGAAACCTTACATACCTTGTTGTGTAACTCGGATATTACAACGAATTAAGCTTCCCTCTTTCAGATTATTTATCTACAATGAAATACGTGGCAAAACTAGTATTAGTAGCTAGTTAACTAATTTGGGCTACTTGATCCCACTAAATCAGTAACTAGGCAGTAAGCTCGTAATTGATCAAACCAAGAGTGTTCCTTTCACCTCTTCGCTTCTAAACATATCTACATACTGTACGACCTTCTCATAAGGTCCCTTGAAACTCTTCCGACTTCACAACATATACCAAATAACATACAAAGGTGTGCAGGCAGCAAGTTAACATAACACCCAATTAAGTGGTGTATTACCACACCCTCCTTCCATACTTCAATACAATTTCACACACCCTTTTACAGGTTCAACCAAGCTGTCCTAAATATATACACATAAAACCGCTCCTAAAACAATCCCAAACATCCTTAAACATAATAAGAAAGTATTTTAACTCAAGGATTCCAATCACTACCCCATGGTTCTTGACACAAACACATACAGAATTCTCCATCAAACTTGCATATAAAAAGGGGTAAAAATGGGCAGTAACTTTACCTTAAATTCTGAAAATCTGTCCTTCTAACTTGTACTTCTTCAAGAGCTTGAACTCCCCTTCAACTTAGCTTGAAAAGAGGGAGAATACTTAAGAACCCTAATGGTATTTTATGGCTGCTATGTGAAGCTAAGAGAGAGAGAAAGAAAGAACTTCTAAAATCTATTTTTTTTTAAGTTAAAATGAGTGAAATGAGCTGGTCTTAACCCCTTTAAAGGGGGGCTGCTTTGGCCGACTTTCCTTGCTCATTTTGAGCCACAAAATGTCAAGAAGGTGATACACCTACTTGGCCATTTTACATGGGCTTTGTTGGACTTAACCTTATTGGGCCTTGGCTGCCAATTCATTCCCTTTCTTTCACTTCTTTGGGCCAGAATTTATTCAAGTGGGTGATGGGTGTACTTGGCCCTCTAAGCTAGTCAAAATAGTCTTAGTAGGTGATGCACCTACCTAGTTCTTTAGGCTGGTCAATAAGTCAAAGTAGGTGATGCACCTACTTGTCACCTACTAGCTTAGTTAAGTCAAGCAAGCAGCTCTCTTATTTTATTCTATTTTCTAATTTCTAATCCCTTTTGCTTTAACTTAACACTTCACCCTAAATATTTACTCAAATACAACCTTACCATCTCGAGTTTAAATACTTTTGTCGAGGTTAACTTGGCCGTTTACGTGCTGAACTGAATGGGGCATTACAGCACCTCCCAATACACATTAAACTATCACTGCTCATATAATAAACTCGGTCCCTCACCTATATGACAAGGCTATATCAAGTGATATATGAATAGGACTAGTATATGCGGAATACGGGATGTTACATCCTCCCCTTCTTAGGAACATTCGTCCTCGAATGATATTAAAGTTAACCAGCCCAAACAAGCTCAAGCCTAAGTTAAGTACCACTATTAGACAGATAATATATATAGACTTATACTTACTCGTTAATGCCTCAACTCGACACTTCCACCTTTCTCATCGGACTGAAATAGATGAGGATACTTGGATTTCATCGCTTCTTCCGCTTCCCATGTAACTTCTTCTACTTGTTGGTTTCTCCACAGTACTTTTACGGAAGCTACTTCCTTATTTCTTAGCCTCTTAACTTGGCGATCCAGAATAGCAATGGGTACTTCTTCATAAGTGAGATCTCCCATAACTTGTACATCTTCAGTAGGAGTAATACGAGATGGGTCACCTATACACTTTCGAAGCATTGAGACATGAAACACCGGATGGATTGTTGAAAACTCTTGGGGTAGCTCTAACTCATATGCGACTTGGCCAACTCTTTGAATAATATTATATGGTCCTATATAGCGTGGACTTAACTTTCCCTTTTTACCAAATCTCATCACCCCTTTCATTGGTGACACCTTCAAAAATACCCAATCTCCTATAGCAAACTCCAGCCCTCTTCTTCTAATATCTGCATATGATTTGTATCGACTTTGAGCCGTTGCCAGCTGCTGTTGTATCACCTTAACTTTTTCCATAGCTTGATGAACAAGATCTGGCCCAAATAAGGTAGTTTCACCCACTTCAAACCATCCGATTGGTGATCTACACTTCCTCCCATATAAAGCTTCATAAGGTGCCATTTTGATACTTGAATGGTAGCTATTATTGTAAGAAAATTCAATAAGTGGTAAATGGTCATCCCAGCTACCTTTAAAGTCCAATACACAAGCTCGTAACATATCCTCAAGTGTTTGGATTGTACGTTCTGCCTGACCATCCGTTTGAGGGTGAAAGGCCGTACTTAAATTCACTTGTGTTCCCAAACTCTTCTGAAATGATTTCAAAAAATTCGCGGTGAATTGAGCTCCCCTATCAGATATAATAGAGATTGGGATTCCATGTAGCCGAACTATCTCTTTAATATACAACCTTGCATACTCTTCAACTGTATAAGTAGCCTTAACCGGCAAGAAGTGGGCTGATTTGGTGAGTCTATCAACTATCACCCATATGGAGTCAAACTTCCGAAATGAGCGAGGCAGACCAGTGACAAAATCCATGTTGATCATGTCCCACTTCCAAATTGGAAGGTCTATATGTTGCATATAACCTCCAGGCTTTTGGTGCTCTACTTTAACTTGTTGACAATTTGGACATTTAGAAACAAATTCTGCAATGTTCTTCTTCATGTCACTCCACCAATACACTCCTTTCAAGTCATGATACATTTTAGTTGAGCCCGGATGGATAGAATATCTTGAATGATGTGCTTCTGTCATAATTCTCTCCCTTAGTCCATCTATATTAGGCACACACAATCTATTTTGGCACTGGAGTACTTTGTTTTGCGTAAGCTCAAATGCCTTTGTCACCCCTTTTTGTACATTCTCCTTAAGCTGTAATAGAATAGGATCCTTATATTGCTTCTCTTTTACTTCGACTACTAATGAGGATTCTGCTGCATTTTGCACAATAATCCCTTCATCTTGAGATTCAAGAAGGCGAACCCCCAAGCTAGCTAGTTGGTATAGATCCTTAGCTATTCTTTGTCTTTCCATGGACTGCCCATAGGTGTTTGCCATTGTCCTACGACTTAAAGCATCGGCCACCACATTTGCTTTCCCCGGATGATACAAGATATCAACATCATAATCTTTTAATAACTCAAGCCATCTTCGCTGCCTCAGATTCAGATCCTTCTGCTTAAAGATATATTGCAAGCTCTTATGGTCCGTATATATGTCAACATGAACCCCATACAAGTAGTGGCGCCATATCTTTAAAGCAAATACAACCGCTGCTAGCTCTAGATCATGGGTTGGATAATTTTTCTCATGTGGCCGCAACTGTCTTGAGGCATAAGCTATTACTTTACCATGCTGCATCAATACGCATCCTAAGCCCACTCCCGACGCATCACAATACACTGCATACCCTTCTATGCCTTCTGGAAGTACCAATATAGGTGTAGAAGTCAACTTATTTTTCAGCTCTTGGAAGCTTCTTTCGCATGCATCGCTCCATTGGAACTTGGCTGCCTTGTGTGTTAGCTTTGTTAAGGGTGCAGAAATAGAGGAAAATCCCTCAACGAACCTTCTATAATAACCTGCCAACCCAAGGAAACTATGAACCTCCGTAGGTGTTGTAGGTCTTGGCCAGTTCTTCACGGCTTCTATCTTTTGAGTATCAACCCTTATTCCTTCATCAGAGATAATATGACCCAAGAATGCCATAGATTTTAACCAAAACTCACATTTAGAAAACTTTGCATATAGCTTACGATCACAAAGAACTTGTAACACCTGCCACAAGTGATTAGCATGGTCCTCTTTTGATCTTGAATAGACCAAGATATCATCTATGAATACAATCACAAACACGTCCAAGAATGGCTTGAACACCCTATTCATCAGATCCATAAAAGCTGTTGGTGCATTTGTTAGCCCAAATGACATAACTAAAAATTCAAAATGACCATACTGTGTTCGGAAAGCTGTCTTGGGTATATCTTTCTCTTTGACTTTTACTTGATGATAACTCGACCTCAAATCAATCTTCGAGAAACATTTAGCACCCTGTAACTGGTCAAACAAATCATCAATCCTAGGAAGGGGATATTTGTTCTTAATTGTCACCTTATTCAACTACCGATAGTCAATACACATTCTCAATGAGCCATTTTTCTTGCGTACAAATAAAACCGGTGCTCCCCAAGGGGATATACTAGGCTTTATGAATCCCTTTTTCTAACAAATCTTTTAATTGCTCCTTCAATTCTCGTAATTCTGCCGGGGCCATCCTATATGGAGGGATGGAGATGGGTTGAGTACCTGGAATCACATCAATACCAAACTCTATCTCTCATTCTGGAGGCAAACCTGGAAGCTCTTCGGGAAATACATCAGAAAATTCATTTACCACTGGAATAGACTGAAGATCTAGTGGCTCCGCATCTATATCTCTCACTCTCACTAGATGACATATGTACCCTTTGGACATCATCTTCTTTGCCTTAAGATAAGAAATAAACTTACCTCTTGGTGTCCCAACATTACCTTTCCATTCAAGGACTGCCTCTTTTGGAAAATGGAAATTCACCCTCTTAGCTCGGCAATCTACCATGGCATAACATGAAGCCAACCAATCCATACCCATTATAACATCAAAATCTATCATATCTAGCTCAACAAGGTCAGCCAATGTGTTACGGTCACAAACAGTTACTATGCAATTACGATAGACTTTTCTAGCTATAATAGACTCGCTAGTTGGCGTAAATACTTCAAATGGTTTAACCAATAATTCTGGCGTTCTTTCAAACTTTCCAGCAATCAATGGAGTTACATATGATAGTGTAGAGCCTGGATCAATTAATGCATATACATTATATGAAAAGATGGACAATGTACCTGTAACCACATCAGGTGAAGCCTCCAAATTCTGTCGTTCCGCTAGAGCATATGTACGATTTTGAACTCCACTAGAACTAGCAGTTCCTCTACCACCTCTACCACGACCTGCAGGCACCTGTGGCCCCCTACCTAAAGAAGGCACCGATGATGATGATGCAGCAACCGATCCAGTAGGTTGGTCCATGCTACTCATGCCCCTTTGAGGGCAATTTCTCATCATGTGTCCCGGTGTACCACACCAAAAACAAACATTTGTTCCAAGCCGACATATACCTGGATGATTTCTTCCACATTGTTTACAAGACTGTCTAGGAGGTCTTGGTTGGGTCGCACTTTCCTGTTCTTGGTACCCCGCTACTTGTGAGCCTTGACTCTCACTCCTTTGCCCAAATTGATTAGCCCTAGACCCTTGAAACCGAGGTGGAGCGCTAGCTGTAGAGTAGGAAGATGATGGCCTAGGCAGTCTATTAGAAAACCGAGGCCTAAACTCACCTTGGGATGGCGTAAACTGGCCCATAGATCTGGCCCTCTTGGACTGCCCTCTTTCCGACTCTTGTGTCCTTCTCCTTTGCCTTTGATCCTCCATCTTTTGTGCAAAAGCTTGTATCCTTGCTATATCCATATCTTTGTTCAAAGCAGCAATAGTACAATCCCTAACCAGTTATGAATCCAATCTATCCACGTAACGATGAACTCTATCCTCCATAGTAGCTACTACATTAGGAGCATACCTGGCCAAAGAATTAAACTTGAGACTATACTCTCTCACGCTCATATTCCCTTGGTGAAGATTTAAGAACTGGGTTGCACGGGCCTCCCGAATCTCCAATGGCAGATAATGGTCAAGGAATGCCTTTTTAAACTCTTTCCATTTAGCTGAAGGTGTATTTATACCCCTAGATTGTTTCCAAGCTTCGTACCACAATACAGCCACACCTTTTAATCTATATGTTGCCAACTCAACTGCTTCCTTACCAGATACATGCATAATATCTAAGGTCCTTTGGATTTGATCAATAAAGTCTTGTGGATCTTCATTAGGATCTGACCCGGTGAATGATGGAGGGTCCAAATTAAGAAAATCACGTATCCGCACACTAGCTTCCCTATTTGCACCACTAGTACCTGTTTGCCCTTGTCCTTGACCAGCAAGTATACGAGTCAACAATTGGACTGCATTCTTTAAATCTTGGTCAGTAGCATTAACCGGTGGTTCTTGGGGTGCTGCTGCCCTCCTTAGCTCTTCTGGAGACGGAGGAGTGGAGGATGTCCGTGATGAAGACAATTGAGCCTCACTTTGATTAGCTCATCTAGGTGGTGATTTGCTGGTCCCTTCTCCAGTAGCCACATCTACTTGCTTACCAGTACTCTTACTTTTCCTAGTAACCGACATTTTTGCTATAATGAAAACAATTTAAAGGTTAGATACGATAAACCTATAACATTGGCTCTATTGCACGATCTAAGAGATGAAGAAAAAGAGACAACTCCTAAATGTCCCGTAGCCTCCTGTTTATAGATGTGGTGCACAACACACCCATAAGCAAGACTCTACATAGACACGGCTTTGTAGACTCCCTAGGATGACCTGCTCTGATACCACTTTTGTCACGCCTCAAATTCCATTTAGACGGACAGGCACTCGATGCCCTAAAGGCCCGAGAGAACCAACTTATAACCTGTGATTCATCATGCATATAACTATGACAATTAAGAAGCTTTGACTATAGATAAGCTGCCTGAATAACAAGACCAACGTAGATAGGCCAAAAACTTATGTACACGATCTGGCCATTGAGGCCACAACTGTTAAGAGCAAAGACATAACTAAGTTTTACTTTAACATTGGTCTACAAAGCCTCTACAAGATAGACAAACTTAGTTTAGGTCGGGACAGGGCCCCGCCTTACCCTTAACTATACAATACCCAAAATATATACCAAAGACTCGGTAAAGCCCCGAATCAACCTGGAGCTCACCAACAGCAGCCGAGTGTCCTGTGCTCCTACTGGGGAGGTCTACTAGCCAGAGTACATGTGCCTGCGGCATGAAATGCAGCGTCCCCATGAGGGACGTCAGTACGAGAGAATGTACTGAATATGTAAGGCATAAAGTAAACCATATGTAAACAAGAGCTCAAATAGAATAAGGTATCAGTGCATAAACATGTAAATAAGAACAGAAGATCACATTCGCTTACACTTGCGAAATCATGTATATTACGTTCTTGGGTTACTCTTCTTTGCTTTATGATCATTGTAAGGCATGTAATACACGTGACCAACTGATCAGTGGTAGAAGAGGAGTCCCATGCTAGGCAATTTAACCCCTGGGATGCTGCCCTCATAAATATACAAATTGGGATCGACCCATGCTAGGCTTTCGCCCCTAGGCTGCCACCCATAAGTACACAAATAGGGATCGACCCATGCTAGGCTTTCACCCCTGGGCTGCCACCCACACATATACAGATTACTTCATTTAGTTTCTTTAATCTTTGAGATTGTTACTTTGGTGGTTGTAACCTTTATTGAGCTCAAAACTATGGACCAGTAGTAGAAGACATGTGAACATGCACTTAAGGCAGTAACAATGATATAAGGAGCAAACGTAACATCAACGTACTGTTTAGGAGCTTATATGATACACTGAACCTCATTTGTCTTAGAGAATAACTCACAAAGCTTGTTGTTGAAAGTACCTTTACTAGGAAACTCACTTTGTTGGTAACAACACAAATATAAGAGGTCATGCCAAGGAATATGAAACTGAGAAACCTTACATACCTTGTTGTGTAACTCAGATATTACAACGAATTAAGCTTCCCCATTTCAGATTATTTATCTACAATGAAATAAGTGGCAAAACTAGTATTAGTAGCTAGTTAACCAATTTGGGCTACTTGATCCCACTAAATCAGTAACTAGGCAGTAAGCTCATAATTGATCAAACCAAGAGTGTTCCTTTCACCTCTTCTCCTCTAAACATATCTACATACTGTACGACCTTCTCATAAGGTCCCTTGAAACTCTTCCGACTTCACAACATATACCAAACTTGGTTTTTAAGGCACGACTTTTGTATGATCTAGTTCGCAACTGTCTTTTCCCCTCTCAAAATGAAAAAAAGATAACTCAAGAGGGTCCTATTCTAATCGAGGCCATCATGATGAGGGAACATGTAAAATTTGGAGAGGTGGAAGCAATGGTAATATGGAGGAAAGCCCATCGTGGAAATGGTTCCCTCCCTTTTCCAGTCTTGATCACCAAGCTGTGTTCTAAAGATGGTGATCCTACTCTTCCTTGTGACAAGTTTACTCATGCCATCGGGGTCATTGATCTTTAGAAAAAGACAAACAGAGATGCCCCAAGATTCAAAAAGCAAAGACTAAACAAATGAGTGAGCTTGACAGTGATGAGCTTGGTGCTAGTGTTGGTGCTTCATCTCCCTTTCAGACCACTTCTGAGGCATGACCACATGTGATACAATCATGGTTATCTTGAAGCACATTAGGAGGGGCTTTTATATATGGATGATAGCTTGGAGCCCGGAGAAAGCCATGGAGCAACAAATGTACAAGGTCATGGGCGATCAAGATGCCATTTGGGCAATCAAGAAGGGCCCTTGTGGGTTATTTCCAAAATAGTCACTTTTGGGCTATTTTTGTAATAGGCTATTTGTGTAAAGGCAATAACTATAAATAGTTGCCTTAGACATTTTCATACTTAGATTATTGATGATTGAATTGTCTTGAATAGACTTGATATTTTAGGTTAGGATATTGATTGAGTTCAATTCCAATTATTAGTTTAGAATGAGTGATTAGGGTGGATTCCCGAATTGCTTGTGTTATCTTCTTTGCTTAATTGATCATCGAGTTATCATCTTGTGGATTCAATTTGGTTTCTCATGCATTTGATTAAGTTCTCTTCTTCCTTGGTTGATTGTTGATTCAATTAGCCTTTCTTTCTTCTATTCTCATCTCAATTTCTTCTAATTCTCATCTTAATTTCTCCACTATCTTTATTTTGTGTTGTTGAATTCCGTGTTTCCGGTATCGATTTTAGTCACTCGATTGAGATCGTTATCATTTGGTATCAGAGCTTGGTTTAGGTTTGTTTCCACAAATCTAAGTCTTGGGAATTTGATATCTTCAAAATCCAAAAAAAAATAAAAGAAAAATCGTCCAAGAAAAAAAAAAAGAAAAAACCAAATTTTTTTCTTGTTTGATTTCTTGTTTTTGACACTAGATTCTTGTTCCCTAGTGTTTTTTGAGTCTAGATTTCAAATTTCGTGCGATTTGGAGTTGTAGAAGTGAAGTTGCCATTAAAGGGTTTTGAGCTTTTGAAGCTTTACAAACTTTGAAAGTGGGTCTATTGATTGAGGAGAAATTGGAGCTTAAAAACTATCGGGGTTTGTTTCCTACGTCAAGGGGAAGCTAACCCTTAAATTTGAGCCAATTCTGAGTTAATTTGAAGGTATTGGTGTTTAGTGTGTGTTCTTGGTGTTTTAGGTATTTTTGATATTTTCAAGAACATCTTGAAGAAGAAAAAGCCAAAAGGTACATTTGATCCAATTTTTCCAAGTCAAAGTGGTCAAAGATGTTTGTTAGGTCTACAAGGAGAATTTAAAAAAAAAAAAAAAAGGGTCAAAAATCAAAAATCAGATTTTGAAAAAAAATAATCCACGTGGACCTGCCACATCAGCTGCCACATCAGCAGTTGACCGGTCAACGCTGCCACGCAACAGCCAACTCAGCGACAGCGCAACAGCCAACTCAACGGCCCAGCCCAGTCACGCCACGTGGCGCGTGCTGCTCAATTTCAGAGAGTAAGTGTTTCTAACACTTAGAAAATTTTTGGGGTTCCAAAATTTGAAGCATTCTGTCCAAGTTTGCAAAAGTCAATTTCAGCCCCCCAAACTCTTTTCTAAGTGTCAGATTTGGTCCTTCAGAACTTTTCTGATTGTCAGATTTGGTCCATTTCTTCTTCTACACTCATTTTTCTTCCATTTCTCCACTATTTAACAACTAATTAACATCTTTAATTACTTGTTAACTAGTTTTAAAACATCAAATCACTTCTTTGATCCTTCAAATTAAGCAACACAAGTAACTTTTCTACTTTTGTTACTTAGTTTTTTTTGAGTTCGTTTTCTTTCGTGCTTTTTTTCTTCAACTTTTCTCATTTCATTTCGTAGATAATTTCTTGATTCAAGTCCTTTTTAGTTTTATTTGAGTCATCCTTCTTTCAAGAGTCACAAAGATCCATTCCTCCACAAGGATAGATAACCTTGAATTGATTGAGCGAAACTAGTAACACTATCAATTTGGGAAAGAAGCCATAGAAGGTGAGTTGAGAGTTCACTTAAAGAGTGGCGTGAGGATTTTATTACTAACTTGTTTGCTAGTTTTGTAGGTACAAAACGAGCTATAATGAAGTATGTCCTCTATAGCTTCAGATCCTTATGATGATGAAATAGGAGACTATGCTTGTAGTAATGGAGGCTATGAGTATGATGATGATGGGGATTGTGGAGGCTATGATAATAGCCATGATTTTGAGCCATATGGTGATGAGAACTACTACTTCGGAGATGGATGTGAAATGAATGGGGCTTATGGCTGTTATGATGAACATGAAGGAGTAGAAGTATCTTATGATGAAGATGGTGGTGTAGAAGAACCTTGTGATGATTTCTATGATGATGATGGAGAATATGAGGAATCTCACCCTACCTACTATGAGGATGAAAATGACTTGAGGTATAGTTCTTCCTCCCACATACTTTATGAGTCTTGTGATGAGAACACCGATGGAGCTAGAGAATATTCGTATGCCTTTTCTTGTTGTACTTATCCTAGTCAAAGTGGTGTGAGTGGGTATGTTGGTACAAGTGAAAGTCATCTAATGAGCAAGAGAAAATGTGCATTCCCTACTTGTAGAACTACTATGTCTCATGCTTCTTATCCTAATTTCAATGTGTCTTGTTCTCAATATGGAAATGGTGTTTGAGGTAGGATGGAAGGATCAAAGGGACATGAAAGTAGAGTGAAATCAAATGAGCCCCTTCCAGTGAGGGATCTTGAATCTTTAAGAATTAAAGAATTAGGGGATGCCATACAAAGAGGAGTTGACAAGATCATTCGATGGGTTGCCAATCTTAAGCCCGAGGAGTTACAAAAGATGATGAAGAAAATGATTCCTCATGAAGATGAACCAAAGGAGTTTCCATTAGAAGCAAAGCAAGCTACTCCTTGTGAGGATGGCATTAAGGGGGTAATCATGAAAGTGAAGGCATCTACTCTTTGTGCACCAAAGTGGAAGCTTGAAGTGAAGGGATCATCTAACCCTTCACAAGGGATACTTGGCACTTGTCCAAACTCTAATAAAATTGAGAGACAAAAGATTGAGAGGAGTAAGGGTGTGATAAGTGACAGCTCTAGAGTGGAAAAAAGAGAGGTTGTGTGGAGTGATGTGAGAGGGTTGTCACAATCTTATCCTAATTCATGTAACTTTTCTTGTTTCTCTAGTTGTCTTGATACTTGTGCAGGTATTCTTGGAAGCAAGCCTAGCAAAGCACCTCAAAATGTGGAGAATCAAGAGGTGTTAAAAGGCTTCCCAAAGGAGCATTTGTGCTTCAATGTTGGATACCAAGGTGAAGACAATCATTCCTATGAGCTACGAGGTAACAAAGCTAAACCTTAAACTTTATTGAAAGTAAAAGATCATTGTGTGGCTAGTAGCCAATTGAGTGTAAGTGATAGCTTGTATATGTGTGAGCTTAAAGAGCCTTTACCTTGGATGATCTTGATGACACCTTGTTGCATAATGATGATGCCATTGTTGTGAGTGCCCAAACACTAGTTGATCCTATAGATGACTTGATTGATTCTTCTAGTAAGATCGATTTGAGTCCATCTAGTGTTAGCACTTGTGACTTGAGTGAAAATATATTGTCATGTAATAGGGGTAGTCAAATGCTAGTTGGCTATAATGATGGTAATCATGTGTGTGATTCTTTTGAGCTTGATATGCTATCAACTAGTGTTTATTGTGGTATTGACCAACTTGCTTGTAATGATGACCTACTAATTAAGGAGTTGTGTGATGTGATAAATGAACCTCAATTTAGTAATGGTAATGATATAGTTGGTCATGTAGTTAGTCATGTAGGATCTTTACTTAGAGGTGATGATTCCTTGAGTGTTGATTCCATTTCTTATTCTTGTCATAAGGATCTTGAGATAGAGTATGAACTTAGGGATAATCCTTTATTCAATGATGGCATGACTAATGTGAATAATAAAGATAGTGGTGTGTCTTATAATGTGGGAAGTGTAGCCACTCTTGAAGGCTACCAATTATTTGAAAATCCACTATGGTATGATGACACACATTCCAAAGACGAAACTTTCTTCTTGGAAGATGATAGTACGTCTATTGGAGGGGTTATTGGTCAAAAGGAAAGGGGTGTATGTTCTCTAATGACCCCTTCATTCTTGTGTGACCCCATTCTTGATCAAAGCCTTAATGCTTGTGGATCAAAGGGTGATTCTATATGTGGGCACACCTTGAATGAAGTTCATTTAAGTAACACCTTTCTCTACTACCTCTTTGCATATGATGATGTCCATGTTTGTATGGGATTTGTTTTATATAGAGGTAGGGGGTTCTTGGGTTGGTCCATTTGCCTTTGTGACCAAACTATGTGGGCCTTTTATATCTTTGACCCCGGTAAACCCTCATGGGTGTTTAAACCAATGGTGACACCACTTTTGGTATGGTCTTATGGGGGAATAGGGAAGCAATTGTGTCTTAAGACCTTTGAAGTTTCTTTATTCCATGATATTTCTCATAGTCGAATCCTTTGTATGTTCTACAATGCATTGATCTTATTTGACAGAAAGGATAGTTGGTTGTATTTCAAATATGTGCCTCCTTGACAAGTTGGTATGGTTGGTAACCCATGTGATAACCCTCATGCTATGAGGATATGTTTGTTGTTTGTCCTTCTCATATTTTTGCAAGGTTCAGATTCCAGGACGAATCCTTTTGAAGAAGGGGAGGATGATACAATCATGGTTAGCTTGGAGCACATTAGGAGGGGATTTTATATATGGATGATAGCTTGGAGCCCAGAGAAAGCCACGGAGCAACAAATGTACAAGGCCATGGGCGATCAAGATGCCATTTGGGCAATCAAGAAGGGCCCTTGTGGGTTATTTCCGAAATAGTCACTTTTGGGCTATTTTTGTAATAGGCTATTTGTGTAAAGGTAATAACTATAAATAGTTGCCTTAGCCATTTTCATACTTAGATTTTTGATGATTGAATTGTCTTGAATAGACTTGATATTTTAAGTTAGGATATTGATTGGGTTCAATTCCAATTATTAGTTTAGAATGAGTTATTAGGGTGGATTCCTGAATTGCTTGTGTTATCTTCTTTGCTTAATTGATCATCGAGTTATCATCTTGTGGATTCAATTTGGTTTCTCATGCATTTGATTGAGTTCTCTTCTCCCTTGGTTAATTGTTGATTCAATTAGCCTTTCTTTCTTCTATTCTCATCTTAATTTCTCCACTATTTTTATTTTGTGTTGTTGAATTCCATGTTTCCGGTATCGATTTTAGTCACTCGATTGAGATCGTTATCAACATGCTACCACACCCTCTATGACCAAGAGTGGACTGCAGGATATGGTAGACAAGACTCATAATCATGAGAAGCAGCTGGCCAACTTAGCCACAAAATTGCCCGAAATGATCAATAGGGCAGTTAAGAATGCAGTGAAGGGGGTGGCAGATAGCTTGAACACATTGTGCAAGCGGGTTGATATCATGGCCCTAGCAATCTCTAAACTTCAGAATAATGTCGGTAAAGACAAGGGCAAAGGCCCGGTAGTGCAGGAAGACTTGACCATATTTCCTCCACCTCAAAATATTCCCGGTTCCTTGGATAACTTATTTGCCACCTATGCGGAGGAGGATCTGCCCGGTCATGACGATCAAGAGCCGGATGATGATGACAACCCTGATTTTCAGCGGGCTCTTCGTGATTCCACTCTTTTGGCGAACTCCCGACGGGGTGGTGCTGGACCAAGTGGCAAGAATATTGAAGAAGAGGTTGTTGCTGATGATGGTGATGATGAGGATAAGGTTCTCCATGGAGTTCCACCATTTTTCCAATTGCACTATGAGAATTAAGGGCACTTCTTTTATGGGAGGGGGTGGCTTTATTACTTGCTTTTGGTACCCGTGAGTGGGATTGAGACAATTTATTGCCTTTGTCGGACCTATTTGACATTTCTGATTAGTTTTATTTGGCCCTTATCGGGCATATTTAGGATGATGATTGTGATGCCATTATTTTTCTTTTCTTTAGATTATGTTTTGCGTTACTTTTTAATTTGAGCTTAATTGTGCCCTCGCTAGGATTGAATTTATTGAGTGTGTAGCCGAGTTGGTCTTATATGCCCCATTGTTCCACCACTCGTGCCTTGCAAATGCGCTAAAGGCCTATGCCTAGGCTTGTTCTTGAATGAAATTATGAGCGCAAATTTGGTTATCACCTTGTTAATAGTAGTGTAGAAATAAACTTCGAGGGTTTTCTTAATACTACGGTTCTTTCTCAAGGAGCAAAAGTATTGCTTATTTTCTTTTTCTTTTCTTTTGTTTTTGTGTGTCGAACCGGATTGGTATTTCCCTATGATAGATTGAGAGGCGACTTTCATAAGAGAAAATGCCAAGTTTTAGTATAGAATTGAGTCCGTAAGTGCTTGTCTCAAAATGGGCCTATCGAAAACTTTTCCATGGCAATTTATTTTTGAAAATGAAAGAAAGAAGGGAAATAAATTTTTGAGGAAAAGCATTCTCTTGTCATGACTTGCACACTCTTGCTTTGTCTTGATTGACTCACAACGAGTGTGTAATGAACTCGAAATAGCTTGTCAAAAGTCATTTGCCCCAATTGATTGTTGGACTAATGAATGAAGTCTTGTGGCATGATGCCTTATGTGGTGAGGTTGTACCTTAATTCTTGTGCATAAGTATCATCTAGAACTTTCCCCGAATATGATTCAAGGCAAAATTCTAGGTGTAACTGAGCTTGGAAGATGACCTTAGGCCCTTTTTGATAAGCCACTTCACCCAAATGACTTCCCAATGACATCAACTCCTAGTGAACCCCTTTGAGCTTGTGACCATTCTTTGGCACCTTTTCAACACCTTGACCTTTTTGGAACCTCTATCTTGGCACTCATCCTCCTTAATTGCTTGAAAATGAAATGTAGGCTAAAAGCCTAAGTTTGGAGGGGGGAAACAAAAATCAACATAGGCAAATGCCTAAGTTTAGGGGTGCATATGATTAAATGAGGAGAAGAAAGGAAGTGAACTTCAAGTGCAAGGTAGCACCTTAATTTCAAATTGAAAATTGCTCCAAAAGAACCATCCAATGAGCAAATTGAAAATCAAAAATTGGTGCTACCAAGTGAAGATGATATAAGGTGTGAATGATCATGAGTTAAAAAGGAGAAATCTTGGGTTGTGCGAGGGAGGAATAATGTGAAGTTGAAATGGAAAATGTAAGCGGTGTTCAAAATGAGAACAAAGAGCATTAGGGAGGTGTAGTCACTTGAACCAAATGATATCCTCACCTTAGCCCTAGCCAACATCATAACCCGCAAGTCCTTGGTAATTTCGAGCTTGGCTACCCTACATTAGTGGCAATTTACATGAAGGGAAAGACTATGATTCGATGCGTATGCACTTGAGCTTTCTTGAGAGAGTGAGAGTCTTCTTGGTTCTCTTATAATCCCATGTTTTGAAAATTTGAATGATTGTAAGTGGGATTCTCTCTTGTGTTGAGTGGCATCATGCACTTGAATTGAAGCATAGAGTCTCTATTTCAATTGAGGGGAATGAATGAGACAAGTTGTATGGAGAATTTCGAGGCAAACCTTGACAATCCATGCCAATGACTTGAGAAGATTAAATATCTTATTTTGAATGGCAAATTCCATTGATTTTAAATGAGAAATGATGTCCTTTTGAAAAAGGTTTTGAAATGACCAATTGCCTTGAGTTTGTGGTGGTCCAAATTGAGATGAGCATAGTAGTTGAGTCCTTTGTTTGAGTCTTTTGTTTGTTTATTTTTCTTAAATTTTTAGTGTAGAGTAGTATTTTGTGCCTTGATTGAGCCTTAGCATAATTTATTCCTTGCATTGTGAGTATCTTGCTTGAGGACAAGCAATAGTTCAGGTTTGGGGGTTTGATAAGTCGGTAATCTACCAACTTATTAAGCCTATATCCATGAATTATTGCTATGTTTTGAATTGATTTAGAGGTTTTTATGGCCTTTATTGATCTCTATGCAGGACTCTTGACTAAGGATGAAAAACAAGGATATGGACCCAAGAAGAGCCAAAAAGAAGTTAAGTGTGAAGAGTTGAGAAAAGCTGAAGAATCTGCCATGGGATTCGGTGGCTGTGTGACACGCACAAGCAGAGGTGCGGTTCGCACCTCCTCCGCATGAAGCTGCCAAAATTACTGAAGATTCTGCAAAGGAGTGCGGTCGCTGTGCGACGCGCACATTTCATGGTGCGAAATGCACCATTTTTGCACGTAGCCCATAATTTCAGCTGAATTCACTGGTCGAGTTGAAGTAGATGTGCGATGCGCACATTGTGACGTGCGAATCGCACATCGCACCGCATATCTCCCGAAAGGTAAAACTTATTCTAAATTTATGTGATGACTTGGGAATATATAAAAGGCCATTTTAGGCCCAATTTGTATATACAATACTTCAGACCTGAGTTTTGAAAGATAGTTCTTGCTTTGTAAACAATTTTCCACCTCCATTGAGAAGAGGGTTTCAATCCAAATCTCTTGGTTAACAATTTGTCTGCCTAATTTGATTCTAGAACTTGAGATTCAGCTATAATGGATGGGAATTTGACTTACCCAGATGGTATCTCTTCTTCTCCTACTATGAGTGGCTAAATTCTCTTATCTAGGCATGTATAGATGATGGGTGCTTAGCTAATGGGTGTAGGTGTTGTTAATTCACCTTTATAATTGCTTATTTAACATGTGTCTAGTAATTTCACCAAGTTTTAATCTAAAAATTGGTGGTTGCAAACATTAATTTACATTACTTTGCTATGTGATTGCTCGGGAGAGAATTTCATAATTGTGGATGCGAAAATTCTAGTGGGTACCTGGGAATCCATCTAGATTGGAGGATAGGAATAGCTCTAATCGAAGGAATCTCCCATTTAAGGGTCCGAGCTAGGAACAGGATGACCTCCCCAAGCTAATGTTGGTTGATTGTGTACCAACGCTATTCATGTCAATAGGTGAGAGTAGAAGTGAATTAATGATTACCCCATCCTATAGCTAATGCCTCATCAGATATGCATCCCTAGTCTTCTAAATAATTTGGTACACCCATCTTTAGTTTTATTGCTTATTGTTGAATTGTGTTAGTAGTGACAACTTTCCCAATTCCCCTTATTCTTTTACTTGTTTTTGTTTAAACAATTACTCTTTCTTTGAAATCAACTCATACAATCTCTAATGGGCTAAGTCAAGTCCCTTGGGTACGACCGCGACATCCGTTGGATTTATAAATTTGGTTTTGTGGCACGATCGTCGTGGCATCCTAATTGGAGAGCATGATTTGAGCGTTCATCACATATTGGTCGGCCTTTGTAGCTATAGGTCGAGTATACCTTGATGCCGGTCTTGATTCATCATCCCATTCTATAGAGTTAATGGATGCAGGAGTAATGTCAACTTTTTTGCCCCTTACTAAAATAGATTGTAGGTATGACATATTGCTTGTATGACCCTTGTGCTTTAGGATGTCTTGCCTAGCCTGGTAAGAAGCATAAAACTCCCATACCAATTCAGGGAAATAAGGTCCGGGGGTGGCAGCCAATTGTGCCCAGTCCCTTATTTCAAATTGCTCAGCTATATTTGGAGATCATCTTTGAAGGAGTCTACATCAAACACCACTTCTTCCAAGAAGGATCGCTTATCCCAAAACATAAGATAGTAGGCCTCCATCCCCTCAAGGCCAAACCAAATTTGTGACTCAAATGGTCCCTCATTCTGCACAGGGATTGCCGGATGTTCTGATATTAAAACTTAATTATCGCTATGTCTTTTTGAACGGCTCCTAGAAGAAGTCATACTCCTGCAAATAGATGTTAGCACAAGGAACTATGCATGAACTGCTATAAAATTAAAAGAAATTTACTAAAAAAAAGAAATGGAATGCATAGGAGAAGAAAAACACATCAGGTGACTGCTGGCATGTGCGAGTCACATACGGACCATAGATGGATAAGTTCGCATCGCATGTGGCTTCGCACATGCTAACAGAATCTTGAATGAAATGGACATCAAGGTACAGGCATATGCGAATCACACCAGCCATTGTGCATGTCGCACATGCCATCACCCTTTAGAACAATGCACTAGAAACATTTTAAACAACGTTCAAAGCCTTGTGCATTTTACACATAGAGATCTACACTTCGCATGTGAAATGCACAAGGAAACAGTTAGAAATTTTCAATTCCTTATTTTCTTGTGTGTTACGTATGTGACTCATAGAGAAATACCTGTGGAATGCATGGGCACCAAGGCAACACATACTAATTTTTAACTAGGCCTAAGCATGAATTGACCACAACCAAGTTATTAGGATACTCAGACTTCCCCAGAAAACTTCCAACCAAATCAAAATCCAACAATTAGCTTAACAATTTCCCTTAAGAAGGATGTTACCCCATCTATCATTAGGAACATTAAGCCTTCATGAAAAGCATATTCAATCGCACAGAAATTCAATCCCCTCAACCAAAGCGCTCACCGAAAACTTATATTCAATTGAAACAACACAAAGGCTTAGTGGTAACAACAATTTCAGATCCAAACAAAATTATTTAACAAAACCTTGCAAAGACGACGATTTTCCTTTAAGAATAACGTCACTCAATCTATCATAGGGCCAAACCATGTATCAACTCAAGTGGGTTACTCAGACTTCACCCAAAACACAAAATTTAGGGCTAAAAATTGACACAAGTTACATGCATTAACACAAAAGAAAGGTCTACCAAGTTTATATCAAGCAAAATCATCAATATGCCCCAAGATTGGGGTCCCAAAATTTCAGATCGCACCCAAAATCAAAGTGAAAGATTAAACTAGCATGTTTCACAATAAGTGTTCCCAATATACTTAAAAACATGGATTTAATATTAGGGAACTTACCGCAAGTGAAGATAAGTGAAGAAAAAGCAAAAATTAAAGCTTTGGAGTGCCAATAATGGTGACCCAAACTTTTAACCAGAAAATGAGGTGGCGAATGGCAGAGAACTCGGTGGCGAAAAAGTGTGGGTGAGAGGGAAGAAGATTGTTAGGGAAAGTTTAGAGGTTTTGGAGGATTTTATGAGAGAGTAATGGAGGATTTGTGTGAGTTATATGAGAATAGAAGTGGAGAGTGATAGTTTATAGGGAAGAAAAGAAGAAGAAGAAGGGTCGCAGGTCTGTTACCGAGTTGGTTCGGTCAATGGGTAGGTCAACAAAAAAAATTTAAAACTTACCTGAGTGCACCGTGATGTGTGATTCGCACATGCCAATGTGTGGCTCACACATCAATTCACACGTGATGATTTTTCTCCCAAAAGTTGCCCAGATTTCTGGTTCAGTGTGCGATGGAGGTGCGACACACATACGGGAGGTGCAACTCGCACCTCCAATTGCACGTCACCTCCAATTTTTCTTTTTATTCCAGTTCACTGGATGGTGTGTGTGGTGCCACATGCAACCGCACAAAGTGATGTGCGAGCCACATGCGGCCGCACAAAGTGATGTGCGATCCACATGGCACTTTGCACATGCTCTCTGGATCTTTTCTTCCACTTAGTCATTTTTCCATCTCTGTGAATTCCTAAAACACACCAAAAACAACAAAAGGTAAGAGAGTAACAAATAAAAATCCTTGGGTTGCCTCCCAAGAAGTGCTTGATTTAATGCTACAGCTCGATGATAGTACCTCAACCTTCAATCATTTTCTGGGAGCATGCCAATCCGATTGGCTTGACCCCATCCTAAGTAAGGAAAATTCTCCTTCAACATCTTCATTGCATTCTCTTTTTGCCATGTTGGCAACATAATAGATTCAAATACCTTCTTTATCTCAAACTCTCCATGGGCTTCAACCAATTTGCCTTCGGTATTGATCCGAAAAACAACTCTAAATTCTTCCGGTGGTCTAGTAGATATGCATACATTGAATGTAATTTCCTCGCTCCCCACATAGAACTTGAGCTCTTTGAGCTCCATATCAACTAAAGTTCTCCCGGTTGCCAACAGTAGTTGTCCCAAAATAATGGGCACCACAAGATCAACGTCACAATCCAAAACCACAAAGTTGGCCGATAGGATGAACTTGTCTACCTTTACTAACACATCAAACAAAATCCCTACTAGGAATTTAATTGAGCGATCAGCCATAAGTAATCTCATTGGTGTAGGCTTAGGAGTGCCTAAGCCTAATTTTCTGAAAATCACAAGGGGCATCAAGTTGATATTTGCCTCGAGATCATATAAGGCCTTTCGAAATAAAAATACTCCAATAGTACACGTGATGGTAAAGGCTCCCGGATCTTCCCATTTAGGGGCAATGTTGCTTGTCATCACCACGCTACAACTGTAGGACTCTTCCACCATCCCCACTTCAGCCACTCACTTCTTTTTCAACAGCTCCTTCATAAACTATGCATACCCTGACATTTGTGTAAGAGAATCAACCAAAGGAATATTAATGCTAGCTTGCTGAACATATCGACAAACTTTTTGAATTGAGCATCTTCCTTTTTCTTGGTCAATCTCTGAGGGTATGGAGGGGGACCTTTTGGCAATGGCTTTTGCACACTTGTGTCATCCTCTTCAATATCAATAGCAATTTGAAAAGGAGATTTGGTCTCATCCTTCTCTTCATGTGGGTCTTCTTGATTTGCAATCACATTGGGTGCACTAAGATTCACCCTAATATTTGGACTCTCATCAACTTTGTTCTCAATCATGACATCTTTTTGCATCTTCTCCTCATGCACCCTAACAACCTCAATATTTGTCTTCCTTACCCCACTAGGCATCCTTCCACTCCGAGTGACTATCGCCTCACATGGACATCATTGTTTGGGTTCACAAATGTGTCACTTGGAAGGGTGCCTTTCATTGTAACACCCCAAAAATTCTAAGCTAATATCTGAACCTTTTCTATGAGTGTAATGATCATTTCACTAGTGTGGTGAGTGCTTTGGAATCAAATCATGTTCATAAGAAACTCCTATCTTCAAGTTAAGTTGCAAGCACCTCACCCAAGTAAGTTTTCATGTAACACTAAATTAGGATCAAATTCAATCGATTATTCTTTCTAAAATATAAAGAGTTAGGTGGCCTAGTACCTACACAATTAAAGGCTTTTGAGTCTTCTTTCGAACGCCACTGACCGCGTATTAAATTGAGTCCATAGTAAAAAGTTATGGGCATTTTACTGTAGCACTATTAGTGACTATGGACAGGGATGATGAACCGTGGTTCTGAACCACGGTCCGTATTGTGACTCGTGATTTCTGACCTGAACCTTAAAATTTTCATCTTTAAAATCACTGGTTGGTTCATGACCCATAGATCAAAAGTACAGTCCATAGAGTGACCCGTGGTTTATCAAAATTTAGCTTTTCTTCCCTAGATTCCACGAGTGACTTGATGGGTCATCATTTTGAACGACGGACCATCCTGTAACTCGTGGAATGGAATTCCAGTAGACTCTCAGAAGTGGTTCCTAAAACCATGAACTAGATGATGGTCTGTAGACTGACTCGTGGTCCCTGAAGCCAAGTTATTTTATCAATTTTTCCAAGTGTAAGTCAAGGGGTATTTTTGTAATTTTCCACTCTTTTAACTCCTATACTAAGTCATTTTAAGCCTATTTAGGATGGTTTTTATCCTCACTTGGTCTAAGTTCTTTCCAATTCTTTCAATCAACTTCCAAAAGAAAAAAAAGGAGTTCCATCTTCTCAAGCTTCAAGTTAGGGTTTCAAGCTCCAAGTCTCAAACTCCAAGTTCAAGCCTCCTCTTCTTTTTAATTTCAAGTGGGTTAGATTCAATCAAGGTATACGGGTATTTAACAATGGGTTCCTTTCACCTTTGTGCCCAAAACCCCAAATTCCTATTTTGAATTTCATGAACTTTCAAATTAGGGTTCTTACCCAATTCTTATGGGTTTTGCTATAAATTGTCTTCTCATGAATTTATTATGAAAGTACTACTAAATTGCATGATTTTGCATGGGTTTTTACATATGAACTCCTATTTTGAATTGAAGGAAAATTATGGTAAATCCTACATGCATAGTTTGATTTAAGAAAAAATTGGGAAATTGATAACATGTACTCTCATGAATTTTTCAAGAAAGTGCATGCCTAGTTCCTATGTTCTATGAAAATCTATGTTATTATGAAATTGAACTAGTGCCATAAAAATCTCTAAGTTATGAACTATTATGCAAGGCAAGACACCCGATATACTATCAATGCTCATGAATCACTTTCTAAAACCAAGATTCATGAGTAGTATGAAGATCCGGGGTATGAACATGTTTATGAACAAGTTTTGATATCTAGATATGTCACATGTATGTGAGCCTCATGCTATATATATTTATGTTTTGGGAGTAGTATTTAGCATCGAGTTGGACCGGGTGAGAGTACCCTTACTCCCAGAACTATATGCCACCGTAGGTGCCCTCTGTGGCTTATGACAGGAACCTGGTATAACATGGTTCTAACTTTGGCCGGTTAGGACAGCCTTTTTCAATATGGGTGCATGACACTGGACTCCATGTAGCTCAGCATGGTTTAATGTCGGTTAAGAAAAACTCCCGCATGTTTATGTTCAAGCTAATAAGTTATATGATACTCTACTTTGAATCCTGACTTTATTTCACGTTTATGCCTTATATATTGATATTTTCTTATGCTATCTCTCTACATACATGAACTCATTTCAAGCATGTTTTACGTATGTTTTTATCATGATTATGCATATCTCACATACTCAGTACATTTCATAGTACTGACCGCGTACTTCTTTTTGCTGCATCCTATTATGATGTAGATTCTGTAGCCCGCTCCCCAGTCCATGGCTAGTAGATCAGCAGCACATCCAGTCAACTTAGTAAGTCCTCTCCTTCGAGGACTTGGAGTTTAGTTTCATTTCAGTATTTAGATTGTGTATTCAGTATTTCAGTAGTTAGAGTTAGCTGGGGGCTTGTCCCAGCAACTCGCCAGTAGTAGAGGTTTTCGACATAGCTAGACATAGAGTCAGACATTTAGCTGTATTCAATTTTTCATCCTTAGACTTTTACTTATATAAATAGGTTAAGTTGCTCATTACTTCAGTTAATCTTCCATTATTAGGTTTTGTTCAGTTTTAAGTCATGCTAATGCCAGAGGGTTATCTTGAGATCACTTGTGATCTTGGGTCCTGTGTTACATCCAGGGGGTAGGCTCGGGGTATGACAAACTTGGTATCAGAGCATCAGGTTTAAGAGTCCTAGGGTGTCTAATAGCCGCATCAAGTAGAGTCTCTTTCATGGGTGTGAAGTGCACCATACTTATGAGAGGGAGGCTATGAGATGTTTTAGGAAAAACATCACTTCTGTCATGTTCACTATCGTGCGATAGAGTTTGACTCTATTTACCTTCTAATCCATTCCGTACACATTTAAGATAATGTCTCTGCCAAGAAACCCCACGAGGAATGCTAATCCGACCACTCCAAATCATGAGGTTACAAATGCGGAATTTCTTGAAGCCATGTGTATATTGTCTCAAGCCATGACAACTCAGTTGAATGAGAAAGAGAAACTAAAGAAGAGGAAGAGGAAGAACAAGAAGACCAGAACATGGAACCAATCGTCTTCTCAGCAGAGGTCATTTGGACCAACCCCATCTTTAGTTAGCACACCTGCCCTCGATTCTCAGGCTTGTCACTATAGGGCTCCAAAGACCTTGAGGTACCCTTATTGTAGTAGATGTGGTAAGTTTCATCTAGGTGAGTGTCTTGCTGGCAAATGAGGGTATTTTGGGTGTAGTCAGTTAGGTCATAGGATCAGGGATTGCCCCTCAGCTAAGTGGAACAACTATGGTGTTCAGCTCCAAAATTAATTCCCTTCATGGCCTAGCTAGCCGGGTCAAAATTATTCCTCCAGAAGTTGGATCAGGTACGTCACTAGATTTTCTTCCTTTATGCACCCATAGCCCTCAGACCCCTATTCTTGTTTGGTTGTGAGTTGTCTTGAACTAGAATAGAGTGGGGATATGAGGGTTAAGGCCTAGACTTTTAGGTGTAAGAGGGTCTTAGACTATAAATATTCTGCTCGCGAGGTTATTCACTACAGATTTATTCATAGGGTCCAAAGCTTGATAGAAGCTTTGAAGTAGGACATTATCAGGCAAACCATCATTCAGACATAATAAAAGCTTTTTCTTGAACCTAGCCATGCTTCATGTAATGGCTCATCTGGGAGTTGGCAGAAATTTGTGATATCATCCCTCCATTTCATCATTCGAGAGGGAGGGAAGAATAGCACCAAAAATGCCTCAACTAGGCCATTCTATGTTGCAATAGAGCCATCGGGGAGCTCTTCAAGCCAAACCGTCACTTACCCCATAAGGGAGAATGGGGATGGACTCTTGAGAAATATTCTTGATGTTGAATGGATGACATATTTCAATAAGGTTCTTAATATGTTGGTTGGCGTCTTCATGAGCCAGCTCTCCAAAAAGTCCCTTCATCTGGATTAAGTGGAGCATAGTGCTTGACACATGAAATATGGCATTTCAAACAATGGGAGGTAGGCAGATTTCACCTACAACACCAAAGACTATGGGTTCATGGTCCGCATCCTTTATATCCATCTATGCTTTCTTGGTCTCCCACTTGGCTCATTGGAAACCTATCCACACACCACAAACAACAACAAAAGTAAAGGAGAACAAACACTCAACAAAGTGAGCTTAAACGATAATTAAATGGCGAATTGAAAAACATTTTCCTGACAATGACGTGATTTTTGATGATGCTAAAAAGCACTCACCCGAAGGAGGTGGTAGTGATCGTTAAGCAAAACAAATAAATATACCCAACGGATATCAGGGTCGAATCCATAGAGAATGGAGTGATGATTCACTAAGAAATAATCAAATAATAATCACTGAGATGAGTCAATGTTCAAACAACTAAAAGTAAAAAGTTAGGGGGAAATGATTGGGAAAGTATTGTATCAATTTCAACAAGAGATTGAAGTAAACTAGATTTTTTTATCAATGAGATTGTAGACTAGGGGTATTCTTCCAGTGGGATTCTACAATGGGTTAAGGGACTTCATTAATTATGCAAACTCTTGATAAAAGGTACGGGTAGCATTGGTTTGAGTTATACTTGGTAGTCAATTGACCCTCCAAATATATATACTATAGACTTTGCTCAAGCACTATAGCTTTCCCTTAAACCAACCAATTCAAAGTTTGGGGGAATCACACTATTTCTAGCTTAGATTCTTAGATGGGTATTTTCTTTGATTAAGTTATTTCTAGCCTCAATGTAAGGTGGAAATCCCAAATTTCCACTATTGAATTCCCGTCTGAATTATATACTCCTCTTTCAAGCAAGAACATAATTAAGTAAATTCAATCAGTATTTGCAACCATCAATTTGATAATTAATTCATAAAGAATTTAATAGACCCATACTAATTCATCAGTAATAAGCACAGTTAATCAATACCCACACCTAAATTCAAATACTCATCATGTGCATACCCCTAGAAATGGAATTTAGCTACTCATATTCAGGAAATAAGAAGATATACCAAGTGGGTAACTCATAATTCCATTCATATTAAAGCCAAACTCCAAATTCAATCTCAAATCCTTACAGAAATGGTGATTCTAATTGGAGAAAATGAAGAGAGAAGAGTGTACTCTCAATATCTTCCAGGGGGAAAGTAAAACCAAAAATTCTATATCATGTACACACCCCAAAATGGGTTTTAGAAACTTCACAATATGTCACATGGCATTGGACAAAAATACCCCTCAGGGGTGGTGTGACGCATGGCGCGATGTATGATTGCACCACCAGTTCTGCGCATCACATGTCACCCTTTACTCAACCAATGATGCTTGTTGTTTGTGTGATGAGGTGCGATGGGAGGTGCGGTCTGCATGCCGCATTATGCGGCTCACACGTTTTGGCAGTTTCTTCCTCTTTTTCGATCACCTTTATACTTCAACTTTTTTTGAGATTTTTGTTTTCAATTCCTTTTTTCTTCTTTTGACCAAGAGTACCTGTATTTCATCAATAAAGGAAATAAGTACATCTAATTCTCATTAAAATATGACAATAATTCATGAATAAAGGCTTAATAAGTTGGTAGATTACCAACTTATCAAACCCCCAAACTTGAACTATTGCTTGTCCTCAAGAAAGATACTCACAAAGTAAGGAATGAATTAGGTTCTAAGACACAAAGGGTGTATACAAGATTAATCTAAACTCTGAAAACTAAGAAAGTTACAAAAAAAAAGACTCAAAACAAAATACTTAACTACAATGCTCATCTCAATTGGTACCAGCACATTCTCAAGGCAAGTGCTCATTTCAAAATATTTATCAAAAGGATTTCATTTCTCATTCAAAAGAAAAGGAATTTTGTCATTCAAAACAAGATATTCAAGCTTCTCAAGTCATTGGCATGGACCTTCAAAGTTTGCCTTGAGATTCGCCACACAACTTATCTCATTCATTCCTCTCAATTAAAATAGAGACTTCATTATTCAACTCAAGTTTGTGATACCACTCACCACAAGAGATAATTCCACTCACAATTATGCAATTCACAAAAAAAAGGGATTATAGGATAACCAAAGAGACTTTCACTCTCTCAAAGAGGTTTGGGTGCACACGTATTGAACCATATGATTGTCCTTTATGTAATTCACCACTAATGTAGAGTTACCAAGCTTGGAATCACTAAGGACTTGCAGGTTACGATGTTGGCTAGGGTTAAGATAAGGATTGCATTTGGCTCAAGTGACTAAACCTCCCTATGATTTTTGTGATCATTTGAAACACCGCTCACATTTTTGAACATTAATTTCACCTTATTTCTCCCTTTCATGGCCCAAAGTTTCCTTTCAACTTGATCATTTGACATTTTTTTATGACATTCTTTTGATAGCACCAATTCCTTTTCTTTTCAACTTGCTCATTTTATTGGACATTTGGAATCAATTTTCATTTTAAGCCTATGGTGCTACATGCATCCTGTTTCCTCTCCATATTAGTTCATACACCCCCAAACTTAGGCTTTTTCCTATGTTATAATTTCAATTCCCCCCTCCAACGTAGTCTTTTTAGCCTATGTTTCACTTTTGAGCCATTAGGGAGGATGGGTGCTAAATTTGAGTTTCCAAAAAGAGTCTAGATATCTAAAAAGGTGCCAAAGAAAGGTCACAAGCTTAAATGGGATTACTAGGATCAATGTAAAGGGAAGTCAATTTGGGTGAATTGGCTTATTCAAAAAGGGCCTAAAGTCGTCTTCCAAGCTCGGTGACATTTAGAATTTTTCCTTGAATCACATTCGAGGCAAGTTCTAGACAATATATACACACAAGAACAGAGTACACCTTACCACACAAGGCATCACAACAAAAAAATTCCATAATAAGTCACACAATCAATTTGGATAAATGACTTTTAACAAGCTATTCCAAGTTCTTTTACACACCTATTTGTGAATTGATCAAACCAAATGGGGAATGTGGCATTTTCCCTTAAGAAAGTTGCCTCTCAATCTATCATAGGGAAATACCAACCCGGTTCAACACAAAAATAATCAAAAGAAAACAAAAGAAAATAATTTTCTCCTTGGGAAAGAAGCATTGTATGAAGAAAACCCTTAGAGTTTATTCACTACGCTACTATTAACAAGGCAAGACTACAATTAAAGCACTCATGAATCATTTGAAATCAAACCTCGGCATAGGCACTAAGCGAAGTCATAAGTAGTGAAATAATAGATCGTGTAGGACCAACCTGGCATTCACAAATCAATAAGACATAAAATAAGCCTGGCGAGGGCACAGTTTAAGCACTAAGAAACTAGAAGGCCTGGCAAGGGCAATATCACAATCATCCAGATCATGCCCAACAAGGGCCAAATAAATTATGTAACAGGAAAGAAAAATGTCAAGTCCCGACAAGGGCAATAAAAACAAAATCTAAAAGCCCAACACGGGTACTAACAACAGCAATCAATAATGCACCACCTCCCCTACAAGAATAAAGCATTGCCCTCAATGCTTAAGCTCAAACATGCAAGGAAAGGGTGCAAAAACTCACTATAAGGGCTACTCTTCCTCATCCTCCTCTTGCTCTACTACCTCTGAACTGGTGCCTGCTCTGCCTTGGCGAGAGTGTGTGGTGTGCTATCACTCATAAAGTACCTGCTAGGGATCGGGATCTTGATCATCGACCAGATCCTCATCATCACCACCCAAGGTAGCAATCAATGTATCAATAGGGCCATAAGTTGGATAGGGTGCAGCCAAGGCTGTCTCAAAAGCACTCATATCAGTATCTCCAATCAGTGCCTTCCCTTTGGCCTTGTCAAGATCCTTTTAGATATCTGCTATAGCACCCCCAATGACATCCACCCTCTTGCATAGTTTGGTTACACTACTCACTACCCCATTAATAGCCTTTATTATCGCCTTCTGAATCAGACTGGGCAACTTCTCAGCCAGGTAAGTCTACTGCCTATCATGAGAGAAGGTCATGTCAACCAACTTTTAAAAGCCAGCTAAGGTCGAGGTAGATGATGAGGGTGAGGGTCAAGGAGGAGCTGTAGTTGTAGGATTTCTTGACTCTACGGGAGTAGGTGCATCTGAGTCTGATTCGGATAGAGAAGAAGCAGTGGGATTCATCGATGTCCTGAATCTGAACATCAGCAAAAGGCTGCATTTTGTGCCTTTTCATCCTAGAGGCCTCACCATCCGTTTTCTTAGCACAAATCTTTCTAAGGCAAAGCAGGGAATCCCAGCCTTAGCACAAAGCTTTCTAATAAGCACAAGGAAGGGGAATGAATCACCACCTTGACGTGCTTTTCTTTTTATCACTACCATTGCGATCTCCCTAAAGTTCACATGCACCCCTGACATGATGGATGCTACAAGAATGGAGCCTTCATGGGTAACTTTTTGATCATTTTTAGAAGGTAAGAATCGGGAATAGACAAAGTCGTACCATAGGCATGCCTCAAAGTACAAACTTTGGCGAGGAATGATGCCTCTCTTAGTAGCCTAGATAGGAGTACCAGGAGCAATAATCAAAATAGCCCAGTTAAGAGGTTTGACCTATGGGGAAGATCTAGCCCAATATTCCAGAGTTGGCTTAATTGGGTTAGTCTAATAGATTGCATTTATAGCACTCGGTGTGATGTGAACCTCTTTACCCTGGACTGTTATGGAATCTAAGCAGGGGTAATCATCAATATTCAAAGTGTACCACATGGTGTCTTGCTTGGCCTGATATGAGGCAAAGAACTCATGAACCACCTCAGCATGGTAAACTCCTGGCACCTCTATGATTAGGTACCATTGGCGGGTGGTGAATTGGTTATGGATGTTGGGGAATTCAGGTCCAACTGCTGTCAAGTTGAAGCTGCATTCTGGGGTGAAGGTCCTTTCCTTGTCCCTGTTATGGTAGGCTTTCAAGCCTTCCACCCCAAAATAAATTCTATCCTCCTCCAAAACAAGCACATGAGGAGGTACTGGTGCAGGGCTGTGGGCCTTCTTTTTGCCCTTGGTTTTGGAAGTGGAGGTAGGAGGAGCTGGGGGCCTTCTTGTATTGCGCCATGAGTTTTCCCTGCAAGAAGACATTGTTTGCACAAGGAGATTGTGAGTACCCCAAAAAAATGGCAAAATCTTTTTGTATTTTTTAAATATTAAAAGAAGAAAATGCTACAAGAAGTTAACAAAATAAAAAGATTTAGAATGCAAAGGAGAAGAAAAATAAATCAGGTGACTGTTGGCATGTGCGAGTCACATGTGAGCCATACCTGGAGTAGTGCACTTCACATGTGGTGTCGCACGTGCTAACATAAACCTGAACCAAATGGACATCAAGGTGCAGAGGCATGTGTGATTCGCACCAGCAATTGTGCACATCGCACATGCCATCGCCTTTTAGAACAGTGCACTGGCAACATTTAAAACAACGTGCGATGACTTGTGCATTTTGCACGTAGAGATCTATGCTTCAAATGCGAAACGCATAAGGAAATAGTTGGAATTTTTCAATTCCTTATTTTCTTGTTTGTTATGTATGTGACTCGTAGAGTAATACATGTGGAATGCAAGGGCACCAAGGCAACACATACCAATTTTTAACCGGGCCTAAGCATGAATTGATAAACAACTAAGTTATCCAGGTACTCAGATTTCCCTGAAAAACATCAAACACACCCAAAACTCAAAGATTAGCTTAACAATTTCCCTTAAGAAGGACGTTATCCTACCTATCATCAAGAACATCAAGCATTCATGAAAACCACATAGGCATATTCAATCGAACAATAATTCACTCCTCTAAACCAAAATGCTCACCGAATAATTATATTCAATTGAAACAACACAAGGGCTCAGTGGTAACAACAACTTTAGCTCCAAACAACATTATTTAACAAAAACCTTGTGAAGACAATGATTTGCCCTTCTGATTGACATCACCCAATCTATCATAGGGCAAAACCATGTATCAACTCAAATGGGTTACTCAGACTTCACCCAAAATACAAAATTTAAGGCTAAAAATTTACACAAGTTACATGCATTAACACAAAAGCAAGGTCTACCAAGTTTATCTCAAGCAAAATCAACAATATGCCCCAAGATTGGGGTCCCAAAATTTCAGAACTCACCCAAAATCAACATGGAAGATTAAACTAGCATACTTCACAATAAGTGTTCCCAATCTACTTAAACACATGGATTTAATGTTAGGGAACTTACCACAAGTAAAGATAAGTGAAGAAAAAGCAAAATATAAAGCTTTGGAGTGCCAACAATGGTGACCCAAACTTTTTATCGGAAAACGAGGCGGCGAATGACAGAGAACTTGGTGATGGAGAAGTGTAGGTGAGATGGAAGAAGATTTTTAGGGAATGTTTTGAGGATTTAGAGGATTTTATGAGAGAGTAATAGAGGATTTATGTGATTTATGAGAGAATAAAAGTGAAGAGTGACAGTTTATAGGGGAGAAAAGAAGAAGAAAGGTCACAGGTCAGTTGCCGGGTCAGGTCGATCAATGGGTAGGTCAACAAATAAAATTTAAAAACTTACCTGAGTGCGCTACGATGTGCGATTCTCACATGCTAATGTGTGGCTCGCACATCATTTTGCACGTGACAATTTTGCTCCTAAAACTTGCCCAGCTTTTTGGTTCAATGTGCGACAGAGGTGCGATACGCATACAGGAGGTGCAATTTGCACCTCTAGTCGTACGTTATCTCTAATTTTTCTTTTTCTTCATGTTCACTAGATGGTGTGTGGTGCTGCGTGCAGCCGCACAATGTAATGTGCAAGCTGCATGGCCATTCGCACATGCTCTCCAACTCTTTTATTCTACTTAGTCATTTTTTAATCTCCTTGCATTCCTAAAACACACCAAGAACAACAAAAGGTAAAGGAATAACAAATAAAAACCCTTGGGTTGCCTCCCAAGAAATGCTTGATTTTACATCACAGCTTGATGATAGTACCTCAACCTTCAATCCTTTCCCGGGAGCATGCCAATCCGATTGGATTGACCTTATCCCAAGCAAGGGAAGTGCTCCTTCAACACTTCATTGCTATCTCTTGTTGCCAAGTTGGCAGCACAATAGATTCGGGTACCTCCTTTATCTCAAACTCTCCATGGGCTTCAACCAACTTGCCCTCTGTATTGATCACAGAAACAACTATATATTCGTCTGATTGTCTATTAGGTTGGCATACATTGAATGTAACTTCCTTTCTCCCTACACATACCTTGAGCTCTCTGAGCTTTAACCAAAGCTCTCTTGATTGCCAACAGTGGTTATCCCAAAATGATGGGCAGCTCAAGATCAACATCACAATCCAAAACCACAAAGTCAGCCGGTAGGATGAACTAGTCTACCTTTACTTACACATCAAACAAAATCCCTACCGTGCATTTAATTGAGCAATCAACCATAAGTAATCTCATTGGTGTAGGCTTAGGAGTGCCTAAGACTAATTTCCAAAAATCACAAGGGGCATCAAGTTGATACTTGCCCCGAGATGACATAAGGCCTTTTGAAACAAAAACACTCCAATAGTACACGGGATAGTAAAGGCTCCCGCATCTTCCCATTTGGGGGCAATGTTTTCACGCCCCAAACTCAGAGGGTGCAACTAGCACCTAATGCCAAAATATAGCCAAAGCTGACCCTGCTGAACTATTTGCCAATGACGCATAGTAGCTAAGAAAAGAGTCAATCAACCCACTAAAAGCTCAGCTATGCTACCCGACAAGTCTGTCTGGTCGTTGCTCAGAACCTGCAGGCATGAATACAGTGCCCCCAGCCAATGGGGCATTAGTACAAAATAATGTACCAAGCATGTAAGACAAATTTAAAACTGAAACTGAAGTGTGAGGATTGACGATTGAACAAAAGGGTAGTAGTAAAACAGAAGTACTATAACTTACCTTTCTGCAATAAAATACCATCTAAAGCACATAGCAATTAATAACCTTACTTGGCCCCTATAAGCCCGACAGGTACAAATAGCATACAATCTCCATAACTCCTAGTAGGCACAAACAGTCAATACAATCTCCATAACTCCTAGTAGGCACAAACAGTCACTAAATACCCATACTGACCCCTTTACTTGGAACCAGTGATAATCTGATCTGAACTGTCTGACTATACATGTGTCATAAATTACTGCAACTCTAAGAATTTGGTACCATATATTTTTTGCCCTGTACGTACAGCCTGCTTATCCCATAGGTATGATCTGCCCGGCCTATAGGCACAGTCTGCTCGGCCAGAAGGCACGGTAATATAATATAACTGTTGCCCCATAGGTACGGCATGCCCATCCTATAGGTACGGTCTGCCTGGCCCAAAGGCATGGTAATATAATGTAATTGTTTCCCCGTAGGTATAGCCTTCCCATTCCGTAGGTACACTCTGCCCAATCCAAAGGCATGGTAATAGTAACCGGAATGTAGGCTCCAAAACCGTGCAGTGTCAGTGTCTATTGAGGCTAAAACAAGCTCATAGGCGACTGCAAGACGATAAAAACAACACAATAATATCATGTAATCATAGGTGACCTCAATGTAATCATAACATTCTTTTCTAGGTCTCTAAGTAAGGAATAGAATGTTACTGATAGTCGCTAGATCATGTTGTGGAGAAAAACTCAATACTATAAGGCCACAAGTCAAATAACGATATTACCTAGGCTATACAAGCTTTGGCCTTAAAGGTCATGCCAGAAAGTTAAATGGAAGCCTTAACATTCAGCTGAAGACTTAAATGTGTCTCTATGAAACTCGACCAACCTATCATAACACAACAATTGCTAGAATCAACAAGGCTGCAAGAACGAGCCATAGACAATTAATAAGTTGTTAATATCACACTCGCGACCAGACAATTCCAAAGCATTAAATGAGGCTAATAAAAATAATAAATGGCAGCTAAATCCAACAATAATATGCTAACCACATCTAAAAGGAGCGATGGCTCCAGAGGCACTATTTCAAGGCGTATATCACATCGTTCATGTCACGCCTCAAATTCCATTTAGACGGACATGCACTCGATGCCCTAAAGGCCCGAGAGAACCAACTTATAACCTGTGATTCATCATGCATATAACTATGACAATTAAGAATCTTTGACTATAGATAAGCTGCCTGAATAACAAGACCAACATAGATAGGCCCAAAACTTATGTACACGATCTGGCCATTGAGGCCACAACTATTAAGAGCAAAGACATAACTAAGTTTTACTTTAACATTGGTCTACAAAGCCTCTACAAGAAACACAAACTTAGTTTAGGTCGGGACAGGACCCCGCCTTACCCTTAACTATACAATACCCAAAATATATACCAAAGACTCGGTAAAGCCCCGAATCAACTTGGAGCTCACCAACAACAGCCGAGTGTCCTGTGCTCCTACTGGGGAGGTCTACTAGCCAGAGTACATGTGCCTGCGGCATGAAATGCAGCGTCCCCATGAGGGACGTCAGTATGAGAGAATGTACTGAATATGTAAGGCATAAAGTAAACCATATGTAAACGAGAGCTCAAATAGAATCAGGTATCAGTGCATAAACATGTAAATAAGAACAAAAGATCACATTTGCTTACACTTGTAAAATCATGTATATTACGTTCTTTGGTTACTCTTCTTTGCTTTATGATCATTGTAAGGCATGTAATACATGTGACCAACTGATCAGTGGTAGAAGAGGAGTCCCATGCTTGGCAATTTAACCCCTGGGATGCTGCCCTCATAAATATACAAATTGGGATCGACCCATGCTAGGCTTTCGCCCCTAGGCTGCCACCCATAAGTACACAAATAGGGATCGACCCATGCTAGGCTTTCACCCCTGGGCTGCCACCCACACATATACATTACTTCATTTAGTTTCTTTAATCTTTGAGATTGTTACTTTGGTGGTTGTAACCTTTATTGAGCTCAAAACTATGGACCAGTAGTAGAAGACATGTGAACATGCACTTAAGGCAGTAACAATGATATAAGGAGCAAACGTAACATCAACGTACTGTTTAGGAGCTTATATGATACAATGAACCTCATTTGGCTTAGAGAATAACTCACAAAGCTTGCTGTTGAAAGTACCTTTACTACTAGGAAACTCACTTCGTTGGTAACAACACAAATATAAGAGTTCATGCCAAGGAATATGAAACTGAGAAACCTTACATACCTTGTTGTGTAACTCGGATATTACAACGAATTAAGCTTCCCCCTTTCAGATTATTTATCTACAATGAAATACGTGGCAAAACTAGTATTAGTAGCTAGTTAACCAATTTGGGCTACTTGATCCCACTAAATCAGTAACTAGGCAGTAAGCTCGTAATTGATTAAACCAAGAGTGTTCCTTTCACCTCTTCTCCTCTAAACATATCTACATAGTGTACGACCTTCTCATAAGGTCCCTTGAAACTCTTCCGACTTCACAACATATACCAAACAACATACAAAGGTGTGCAGGCAGCAAGTTAACATAACACCCAATTAAGTGGTGTATTACCACACCCTCCTTCCATACTTCAATACAACTTCACACACCCTTTTACAAGTTCAACCAAGCTGTCCCAAATATATACACATAAAACCACTCCTAAAACAATCCCAAACATCCTTCAACATAATAAGAAAGTATTTTAACTCAAGGATTCCAATCAGTACCCCATGGTTCTTGACACAAACACATACATAATTCTCCATCAAACTTGCATATAAAAAGGGGCAAAAATGGGCAGTAACTTTACCTTAAATTCTGAAAATCTGTCCTCCTAACTTATACTTCTTCAAGAGCTTGAACTCCCCTTCAAATTAGCTAGAAAAGAGGGAGAATAATTAAGAACCCTAATGGTATTTTATGGATGCTATGTGAAGCTAAGAGAGAGAGAAAGAAAGAACTTCTAAAATCTGTTTTTTTTTTCAAGTTAAAATGAGTGAAATGAGCTGGTCTTAACCCCTTTAAAGGGGGGCTGCTTTGGCCGACTTTCCTTGCTCATTTTGAGCCACAAAATGTCAAGAAGGTGATACACCTACTTGGCCATTTTACATGGGCTTTGTTGGACTTAACCTTATTAGGCCTTGGCTGCCAATTCTTTCCCTTTCTTTCAATTCTTTGGGCCAGAATTTATTCAAGTGGGTGATGGGTGTAGTTGGCCCTCTAAGCTAGTCAAAATAGTCTTAGTAGGTGATGCACCTACCTAGTTCTTTAGGCTAGTTAATAAGTCAAAGTAGGTGATGCACCTACTTGTCACCTACTAGCTTAGTTAAGTCAAGCAAGTGGCTCACTTATTTTATTCTATTTTCTAATATCTAATCCCTTTTGCTTTAACTTAACACTTCACCCGAAATATTTACTCAAATACAACCTTACCATCTCGAGTTTAAATACTTTTTTTGAGGATAACTTGGCCATTTACGTGCTGAACTGAATGGGGCATTACAGCACCTCCCAATACACGTTAAACTATCACTACTCATATAAGAAACTCGGTCCCTCACCTATACGACAAGGCTATATCAAGTGATATATGAATAGGACTAGTATATGCAGAATACGGGATGTTACATCCTCCCTTTCTTAGGAACATTCGTCCTCGAATGATATTAAAGTTAACCAGCCCAAACAAGCTCAAGCCTAAGGTAAGTACCACTATTAGACAAATAATATATATAGACTTATACTTACTCGTTAATGCCTCAACTCGACACTTCCAACTTTCTCATCGGACTGAAATAGATGAGGATACTTGGATTTCATCGCTTCTTCCGCTTCCCATGTAACTTCTTCTACTTGTTGGTTTCTCCACAGTACTTTTACGAAAGCTACTTCCTTATTTCTTAGCCTCTTAACTTGGCGATCCAGAATAGCAATGGGTACTTCTTCATAAGTGAGATCTCCCATAACTTGTACATCTTCAATAGGAGTAATACGAGATGGGTCACCTATACACTTTCGAAGCATTGAGAGATGAAATACCGGATGGACTGTTGAAAGCTCTTGGGGTAGCTCTAACTCATATGCGACTTGGCCAACTCTTCGAATAATATTATATGGCCCTATATAGCGTGGACTTAACTTTCCCTTTTTACCAAATCTCATCACCCCTTTCATTGGTGACACCTTCAAAAATACCCAATCTCCTATAGTGATACTAGATTGGAAAGCATGGATGGTACTATCTTGGATGGCACTTATCCTTCAAGGCCTTTCACACGTAGTCAAGCTAAAGAGCTCCAAGACCTTCAAGCAATGTTCATTAAAAGGGAAGCATTGGAGAAGCTTGAAGAATCCCAAAGGAAAGCATACAATGTGTGGGTGGTCTATTAAAGTGAGGTGGAAGGGGGAATTCAAGAATTCCCAAAAGAAGGCAACCAAACAAGGCCCTTACTTCATTAAGGGCAAAATTGTAATAGCTAGTGTCTTCTTATTCCCTAGTATAAGTAGTAGCTTTTCTTCATTTTGGAAGACTAGTTTTTGCATATTGAAGATTGATACTCTAAAACTTGTAGTTGCTAGTGTAAGGCTTAGTGTAATTTCCTTAAGGAATTAGTGAGTGATTAGGGTGACTCTCTTGATTGTTAGTTTAACTTCTTTACTTAATTAATCGAAGGTCTCCCACTTGTGGATTTCATTTATGTTTCCTTGATTAGTTGAGTTGAATTAGTATCTAGTTGTTGGAATCAATTGGGAGGTGAGGGTTTTAGCCCCTTGTTGCCCATAATTTCAATTCCTAGTTATTAATTCTCATATCTTTTCCTTCGTTTCTTCTTGTTTGTTGTATTTCCATTATCATTTGGTATCAGAGCTTGGTTTAGGTTTGTTTCCACAAATCTAAGTCTTGGGAATTTGATATCTTCAAAATACTAAAAAAAAAAAAAAAAAAATCCGAAAATTTTCTTGTTTGATTTCTTGTTTTTGACACTAGATTCTTGTTCCCTAGTGTTTTTTGAGTCTAGATTTCAAATTTCATGCGATTTGGAGTTGTAGAAGTGAAGTTGTCATTAAAGGATTTTGAGCTTTTGAAGCTTTACAAACTTTGAAAGTGGGTCTATTGATTGAGGAGGAATTGGAGCTTAAAAACCATTGGGGTTTTTTCCTTACGTTAAGGGGAAGCTAATCCTAAAATTTGAGCCAATTCTGAGCTCATTTGAAGGTGTTGGTGTTTAGTGTGTGTTCTTGGTGTTCTAGGTGTTTTTGATATTCATCAAGAACATCTTGAAGAAGAAGAAGCCAAAAGGTACATTTGATCCAATTTTTTCAAGTCAAAGTGGTCAAAGATGTTTGTTGGGTCCACAAGTGGAATTTAAAAAAAATAAAAATAAAAAATAATAATTCCACGTGGACTGCCACGTCAGCAGCGCGTGTTGCCCAATTTCAGAGAGCAAAAACCTGCAGGTTCTATACTTAGTTTTTTTTAGGGGTCTCAAATTTTGGACCCCAAAATTTTTCTAAGTGTTGGAACTTTTAAGACCCCAATTTTTTTTTCTAAGTGTTGGAACTTCAAACTTCTTCTTCTACACTCATTTTTCTTTGATTTCTTAATTATTTAACATCTAATTAACATCTTTAATTACTTGTTAACTAGTTTTTAAATATCAAATCATCTCTTTGATTCTCCAAATTAAGCAACAACAAGTAGTTTCTCCTACTTTTGTTACTTAATTCTTGAGTCCGAATTCTTTCGTGCTTCTTCCTTCTTCTTTTCTTGTCTTGTTTTCGTTGATTAATTCCTTGATTCAAGTCCGTTAGAGTCTTTCAAGTCATCCTTCTTTCAAGAGTCACAAGAATCCACCCCTCCACAAAGGATAGGTGACCTTGAGTTGATTGAGCGGAGCTAGTTCACTATCAATTTTGAGACGACGCCACCGGAGGTGAGTTGAGAGTTACATACGAGGTACGTGAGACTTTTACTACTAACCTTACTTGTTGAGTTTTGTAGGTGCCATGTCCCACCACGGTGCAAGTCCAGTTGGGGAGAGAGCTCGGAGAACCTCATGGAGGTTCTTGCACACCTCTCTAAACAAATGGCGGAAATGAATGGGAAGTTAGGAGGTATGGAGGAAAGGTTGGTACGGGTGGAAAATGAGAATAGAGGGAAGACACTCCAAGTCGAAAATGAGGAGGCAAGGCGAGCATCGGTGCAATCCACCACCATTACTCCGGGGCAAGCTCACCAACTATGTTACACTTCCAAAGTTCAAGGGAAGTAGTGACCCGGATGAATTTCTTGAATGGAAACTACAAAGTGAACGGAATTTCCTTACTAATAACATCTCGAAATCATTGAAGGCGAAGTATGCCCTCACTCAATTCGAGGGATATGCTTCCACATGGTGGGAATCCAAGAGGAGGGAATGAGAGAGTCGTCATCTCTATGAGTTGCCCACTTGGCAAGAGTTGGTTGGCCTAATGGAGTATAGGTATTTGACTCCGGATTACTACCAAGAAGCTCTCAAGAAGGTGTACATGCTTAGGCAAGGTACCAAGAGTGTTGAAGAATACTATGATGAATTTGAGAACTTGAGAATGAAGTCCAAGCTTGAGGAGCATATGCAATATACGGTGATACGATTCATGGCAAACTTGAGGCCCGATATCTTGAAGCCTTTGAGAGTTAAACACTATGAGAATCTTGAAGCGGCTTTCCATGATGCCTCTAAGGTCGAAATGGATTTGAAAGATGAGAAGACATACAAGGCCAAGAATTTTTCACCTTCCTCATGGAGTAAAAACAATGATAAGTGGAAGACCCCAACTCCTCGAGAATCATCTAAAGGTAGTGGTGAAGACACTCATGTCAAGGTTGATTACAAAGCCAAAGGGAATGACAAGCAGAAAGGAGGTAACTTTGAAAAACCCAACTTTCCTCGACCCTCTACCATCCAATGCTTTCGATGTCAAGGGAGGGGACATATTGCTAGTGAGTGTCCTAATAGAAGGACAATTGTTGCTTTTCTTGATGGGTATAAAACCGATGAGGAAGATGAGCATAATGAAAGAAGTGAGGGAGAGGGGGATAAAGGTGAAGGGGAGAGAGTAGCTTCGGGGGATGAGGAAGAAAGGTTGGATGAGAGGGTAAATTTTGCTTGCTTCATGGAAAGGGGGCAACCCCTACTTGATGATAATGAAGAGTTGAAGGCAAATACCAACCTTTCATGTGTTGTGAGGAGAATTATGGGAGCCCTTGCCAAAGAAGAACTTGACCAAAGGGAGAATCTTTTTCATGCTAGGTGCAAGATCCAAGATAAGGTGTGTTCTTTGATTATTGATAGTGGGAGTTGCACTAATGTGGTGAGTAGTTCTTTGGTGGAGCGTATGCAGATTCCAACAAGAAGGCATTCCAATCCATACAAGCTACAATGGCTCAATGAGAGTGGAGAGATTAAGGTCCTCAAACAAGCAAGTATTCGATTTAGTGTGGGCAAGTACAATAAGGAGTTGATTTGTGATGTGGTACCCATGTTGGCTTGTCATGTATTATTGGGGAGGCCTTGGTAATTTGATAGAGATGTTGTGCACTATGGAAGGACCAACAAGTATGCTTTTGTGATTGACGGTAAGAAATATGTACTTGCACCTCTCACCCCATACCAAGTGAGTGAGGACTATCGGGCTATGAAGGAGCTTCGGGAGAGAATAAGGGTGGAAGAAGCGAAGAGTGAAGGTGAAAGTTCCACCATTGTTCCAAAGGAGGGAAGTGACTTGGCTAAAAATAAGAAGAACATGTGTATGATAGCCAAGCCAAACAATTGTCTAAAAGGTGTGGATGAGGAACGCTTTTTAGTGTGCCTTGTCAACACCAATCTTTTATTGCATGCTAACCAAGATACTAGCATTTTGCCTAGTATTGTTTCTTCTCTTTTACAGGACTATGATGAACTATTTCCGGATGAGATGCCCGCGGGACTACCACCCTTGAGGGGAATTGAGCACCAAATTGACTTTGTGCCGGGGTCACAAATTCCCAACCGACCAGCCTATAGGTGAAATCTGGAAGAGACCAAGGAACTACAAAGGCAAGTGGAAGAACTCCTTGAAAAGGGATTGATCAAAGAAAGCCTAAGCCCGTGTGCCGTACCGGTTATCCTTGTTCCCAAAAAGGATGGTACTTGGAGAATGTGCATTGATTGTAGAGCCGTGACCAAGATTACAATCAAGTATAGGCATCCAATTCCAAGACTTGATGACATGTTGGATGAGCTTTGTGGATCAAATGTGTTCTCAAAGGTTGATCTTAGGAGTGGGTACCATCAAATTCGAATGAAACCGGGTGATGAATGGAAGACGGCTTTCAAAACAAAATTTGGGTTGTATGAATGGCTTGTGATGCCGTTTGGTTTGACTAATGCTCCAAGCACTTTCATGAGGTTGATGAATCATGTCCTAAAACCCTTCATCAACAAGTTTGTGGTTGTGTACTTTGATGACATACTTGTGTATAGCAAGACAATCGAAGAGCATGTAGGCCATTTGAAACAAGTGTTTGATGTTTTGCTACGAGAAAGGTTATTCGCGAATCTCAAGAAGTGTTCTTTTTGTGTTGAAAAGGTAGTGTTCTTGGGCTTTGTGGTTAGTGCAAGTGGTATAGAGGTTGATGAAGAAAAGGTGGAGTCAATCAAGACTTGGCCGACCCCATCCAACGCAACTGAGGTAAGAAGTTTTCATGGGTTGGCGAGCTTTTACCGGCGTTTTGTGAAGGGTTTTAGTTCAATTGCTTCCCCATTAACCGAATTGATCAAGAAAGATGTACCTTTTGTGTGGGGGGAAGAACAAGAGAAGTCCTTTCAAGCATTGAAGTCCATGTTGCGTTCCTCCCCATTACTCCAACTACCTAATTTTGATAAAGCTTTTGAGATAGAGTGTGATGCTTCGGGTGTTGGGATAGGTGGTGTCTTGATGCAAGAGGGAAAACCATTGGCTTACTTTAGTGAAAAACTAAAGGGAGCTACTCTTCGGTACTCAACTTATGACAAGGAATTATATGCACTTGTGAGGGTATTGGCTCATTGGCAACACTACTTGTGGCACAAAGAGTTCGTGATAAGGACCGATCATGAGTCCTTGAAACATCTTAAGGGGCAATCCAAGTTGAACAAGCGACATGCCAAATGGGTTGAATTCATTGAGACCTTTCCATATGTGATCAACTACAAGCAAGGCAAAGAGAATGTAGTAGCGGATGCTCTATCAAGGAGGTTTGTATTGGTCAACACCTTGGCTTCTAAAATGATGGGATTTGAAAGCTTGAAGGGATTCTATTCTATGGATCCCGATTTCAAAGAAATTTTTGATTGTCTTAGTCAAGGGAAGCGGGTTGATAGGTTCCAATTGGTTGATGGATTCTTGTTCAAGAATGGGCGAGTTTGTGTGCCCATGAGTTCATGGAGAGAGTTGTTTGTCAAGGAAGCTCATAGTGGTGGTTTGATGGGGCACTTTGGAGTACCCAAGACACTTGACATCCTTATGGAACAATTTTATTGGCCAAAGATGAAGCATGATGTGGAGCAGATTTGTGGACAATGTCTCAAATGCAAGCAAGCCAAATCCACGACTCGGCCTCAAGGTAAGTATACCCCTCTTCCTACTCCTAGTGGTCCATGGATGGACATTTCTATGGATTTTGTGTTGGGACTTCCTAGGACTAAAAGAGGACATGATAGCATATTTGTGGTAGTGGATAGGTTCTCTAAAATGACTCATTTCATTCCATGCCATAAATGCGATGATGCATCCCATGTAGCATTCTTGTTTGTCATTAATGTGCTTAAATTGCATGGAGTACCTCAAACCATTGTTAGTGATAGGGATTCCAAATTTCTTAGTCATTTTTGGAAGAATCTATGGGGTACACTTGGTACCAAACTCATGTTTTCTACTTCTTGTCATCCTCAAACGGATGGACAAACCGCAGTAGTCAACTGGACTCTTGGAAGCATGCTTAGGTGTATGATTAGGGGCACCCCAACCACTTGGGAAGACCATTTACCCTTGATAGAATTTGCATATAACCGGTCTTTCCACTCTTCTATTGGAATGTCCCCATTTGAAGCATGTTATGGCTTTAAACCTTTGTTTCCATTAACTATGACTCCTTTGTCTAGCCATGTTGTTGTGAGCCTAGATGCTGAACAAAGAGCAAAGGAGATGATGAACATTCATTCCAAGGTAAAAGAGGCCATTGAAAAGAACAATTCAAAGGTGGCCAATCGAAAGAATCGTGGAAGAAAGGAAGTGATTTTCAACCCGGACGATTGGGTGTGGGTTCATTTACGAAAGGAGAGGTTCCCACAAGTTCGAAAAGGAAAGCTAAGCCCAAGGGGAGACGGACCCTTCAAAGTGCTCAAGCGGATAAATGACAATGCATACATGATTGACTTACCAAGTGAGTATAATGTTCATAATGTTTTCAATGTTAGTGATCTTTCTCCTTGTGTTGTAGGTGATCAATTGGATTCGAGGACGAATCATTTTCAAGAAGGGGAGGATGATACTAGATTGGAAAGCATGGATGGTACTATCTTGGATGGCACTTATCCTTCAAGGCCTTTCACACGTAGTCAAGCTAAAGAGCTCCAAGACCTTCAAGCAATGTTCATGAAAAGGGAAGCATTGGAGAAGCTTGAAGAATCCCAAAGGAAAGCATACAATGTGTGGGTGGTCTATTAAAGTGAGGTGGAAGGGGGAATTCAAGAATTCCCAAAAGAAGGCAACCAAACAAGGCCCTTACTTCATTAAGGGCAAAATTGTAATAGCTAGTGTCTTCTTATTCCCTAGTATAAGTAGTAGCTTTTCTTCATTTGGAAGACTAGTTTTTGCATATTGAAGATTGATACTCTAAACTTGTAGTTGCTAGTGTAAGGCTTAGTGTAATTCCCTTAAGGAATTAGTGAGTGATTAGGGTGACTCTCTTGATTGTTAGTTTAACTTCTTTACTTGATTAATCGAAGGTCTCCCACTTGTGGATTTCATTTAGGTTTCCTTGATTAGTTGAGTTGAATTAGTATCTAGTTGTTGGAATCAATTGGGAGGTGAGGGTTTTAGCCCCTTGTTGCCCATAATTTCAATTCCTAGTTATTAATTCTCATATCTTTTCCTTCGTTTCTTCTTGTTTGTTGTATTTCCGTTATCATATAGCAAACTCCAGCCCTCTTCTTCTAATATCTGCATATGATTTGTATCGACTTTGAGCCGTTGCCAGCCGCTGTTGTATCACCTTAACTTTTTCTATAGTTTGATGAACAAGATCTGGCCCAAATAAGGTAGTTTCACCCACTTCAAACCATCCGATTTGTGATCTACACTTCCTCCCATATAAAGCTTCATAAGGTGCCATTTTTATACTTGAATGGTAGCTATTGTTGTAAGAAAACTCAATAAGTGGTAAATGGTCACCCCAGCTACCTTTAAAGTCCAATACACAAGCTTGTAACATATCCTCAAGTGTTTGGATTGTACGTTCTGCATGACCATCCGTTTGAGGGTGAAAGGTTGTACTTAAATTCACTTGTGTTCCCAAACTCTTCTGAAATGATTTCCAAAAAATTGAGGTGAATTGAGCTCCCCTATCAGATATAATAGAGAATGGGATTCCATGTAGCCGAACTATCTCTTTAATATACAACCTTGCATACTCTTCAACTGTATAAGTAGCCTTAACCGGCAAGAAGTCGGCTGATTTGGTGAGTCTATCAACTATCACCCATATGGAGTCAAACTTCCAAAATGAGCAAGGCAGACCAGTGACAAAATCCATGTTGATCATGTCCCACTTCCAAATTGGAAGGTCTATATGTTGCATATAACCTCCAGGCTTTTGGTGCTCTACTTTAACTTGTTGACAATTTGGACATTGAGAAACAAATTCTGCAATGTTCTTCTTCATGTCACTCCACCAATACACTCCTTTCAAGTCATGATACATTTTAGTTGAGCCCAGATGGATAGAATATCTTGAATGATGTGCTTCTGTCATAATTCTCTCCCTGAGTCCATCTATATTAGGCACACACAATCTGTTTTGGCGCTGGAGGACTTTGTTTTGCGTAAGCTCAAATGCCTTTGTCACCCCTTGTTGTACATTCTCCTTAAGCTGTAATAGAATAGGATCCTTATATTGCTTCTCTTTTACTTCGACTACTAATGAGGATTCTGCTGTATTTTGCATAATAATCCCTTCATCTTGAGATTCAAGAAGGAGAACCCCCAAGCTAGCTAGTTGGTATAGATCCTTAGCTATTCTTTGTCTTTCCATGGACTACCCATAGGTGTTTATCATTGTCCTATGACTTAAAGCATCGGCCACCACATTTGCTTTCCCCAGATGATACAAGATATCAACATCATAATCTTTTAATAACTCAAGCCATCTTCGCTGCCTCAGATTCAGATCCTTCTACTTAAAGATATATTGCAAGCTCTTATGGTTCGTATATATGTCAACATGAACCCCATACAAGTAGTGGCACCATATCTTTAAAGAAAATACAACCGCTGCTAGCTCTAGATCATGGGTTGGATAATTTTTCTCATATGGCCACAACTGTCTTGATGCATAAGCTATTACTTTACCATGCTGCATCAATACGCATCCTAAGCCCACTCCCGATGCATCACAATACACTGCATACCCTTCTATGCCTACTGGAAGTACCAATATAAATGTAGAAGTCAACTTATTTTTCAGCTCTTGGAAGCTTCTTTTGCATGCATCACTCCATTGGAACTTGGCTGCCTTGTGTGTTAGCTTTGTTAAGGGTGCAGAAATAGAGGAAAATCCCTCAACGAACCTTCTATAATAACCTGCCAACCCAAGGAAACTACGAACCTCCGTAGGTGTTGTAGGTCTTGGCCAGTTCTTCACGGCTTCTATCTTTTGAGTATCAACCCTTATTCCTTCATCAGAGACAATATGACCCAAGAATGCTATAGATTTTAACCAAAACTCGCATTTAAAAAACTTTGCATATAGCTTACGATCACGAAGAACCTGTAACACCTGCCACAAGTGATTAGCATGGTCCTCCTTTGATCTTGAATAGACCAAGATATCATCTATGAATACAATCACAAACACGTCCAAGAATGGCTTGAACACCCTATTCATCAGATCCATAAAAGCTGCTGGTGCATTTGTTAGCCCAAATGACATTAAAAATTCAAAATGACCATACCGTGTTCGAAAAGTTGTCTTAGGTAATCTCTTTGACTTTTACTTGATGATAACCCGACCTCAAATCAATCTTCGAGAAACACTTAGCATCATGTAACTGGTCAAACAAATCATCAATCCTAGGAAGGGGATATTTGTTCTTAATTGTCACCTTATTCAACTGCCGATAGTCAATACACATTCTCAATGAGCCATCTTTCTTGCGTACAAATAAAACCGGTGCTCCCCAAGGGGATATACTAGGCTTTATGAATCCCTTTTCTAACAAATCTTTTAATTGCTCCTTCAATTCTCGTAATTCTGTCGGGGCCATCCTATATGGAGGGATAGAGATGGGTTGAGTACCTGGAATCACATCAATACCAAACTCTATCTCTTGTTCTGGAGGCAAACCTGGAAGCTCTTCGGGAAATACATCAGAAAATTCATTTACCACTGGAATAGACTGAAGATCTAGTGGCTCCGCATCTATATCTCTCACTCTCACTAGATGACATATGTACCCTTTGGACATCATCTTCTTTGCCTTAAGATAAGAAATAAACTTACCTCTTGGTGTCCCAACATTACCTTTCCATTCAAGGACTGCCTCTTTTGGAAAATGGAAACTCACCCTCTTAGCTCGGCAATCTACCATGGCATAACATGAAGCCAACCAATCCATACCCATTATAACATCAAAATCTATCATATCTAGCTCAACAAGGTCAGCCAATGTGTTACGGTCATAAACAATTACTATGCAATTACGATAGACTTTTCTAGCTATAATAGACTCGCTAGTTGGCGTAAATACTTCAAATGGTTTAACTAATAATTCTGGCGTTCCTTCAAACTTTCCAGCAATCAATGGAGTTACATATGATAGTGTAGAGCCTGGATCAATTAATGCATATACATTATGTGAAAAGATGGACAATGTACCTATAACCACATCAGGTGAAGCCTCCAAATTCTGTCGTTCCGCTAGAGCATATGTACGATTTTGAACTCCACTAGAACTAGCAGTTCCTCTACCACCTCTACCACGACCTGCAGGCACCTGTGGCCCCCTACCTAAATAAGGCACCGATGATGATGATGCAGCAACCGATCCAGTAGGTTGTGCCATGCTACCCATGCCCCTTTGAGGGCAATTTCTCATCATGTGTCCCGGTGTACCACACCAAAAACAAACATTTGTTCCAAGCCGACATATACCTGGATGATTTCTTCCACATTGTTTACAAGACTGTCTAGGAGGTCTTGGTTGGGTCGCACTTCCCTGTTCTTGGTACCCCGCTACTTGTGAGCCTTGAATCTCACTCCTTTGCCCAAATTGATTAGCCCTAGACCCTTGAAACCGAGGTGGACCGCTAGATGTAGAGTAGGAAGATGATGGCCTAGGCAGTCTATTAGAAAACCGAGGCCTAAACTCACCTTGGGATGGCGTAAACTGGCCCATAGATCTGGCCCTCTTGGATTGCCCTCTTTCCAACTCTTGTGTTCTTCTCCTTTGCCTTTGATCCTCCATCTTTTGTGCAAAAGCTTGTATCCTTGCTATATCCATATCTTTGTTCAAAGAAGCAATAGTACAATCCCTAACCAGATATGAATCCAATCTATCCACGTAATGATGAACTTTATCCTCTATAGTAGCTACTACATTAGGAGCATACCTGGCCAAAGAATTAAACTTGAGACTATACTCTCTCACGCTCATATTCCCTTGGTGAAGATTTAAGAACTGAGTTGCACGGGCCTCCCAAATCTCCAATGGAAGATAATGGTCAAGTAATGCCTTTTTAAACTCTTTCCAATTAGCTGAAGGTGTATTTGTAGCCCTAGATTGTTTCCAAGCTTCATACCACAATATAGCCAGACCTTTTAATCTATATGTTGCCAACTCAACTGCTTCCTTACCAGATACATGCATAATATCTAAGGTCCTTTGGATTTGATCAATAAAGTCTTGCGGATCTTTATTAGGATCTGACCCAGTGAATGATGGAGGGTCCAAATTAAGGAAATCACGTATCCGCACAATAGCTTCCCTATTTGCACCACTATTACCTGCAATTGGACCTTCTTGCCCTTGTCCTTGACCAGCAAGTATACAAGTCAACAATTGGACTGCATTCTTTAAATCTTGGTCAGTAGCATTAACCGGTGGTTCTTGGGGTGCTGTTGCCCTCCTTAGATCTTCTGGAGATGGAGGAGTGAAGGAAGTCCGTGATGAAGACACATGTTGAGCCTCACTTTGATTAGCTCGTTTAGGTGGTGATTTGCTAGTCCCTTCTCCAGTAGCCACATCTACTTGCTTACCAGTACTCTTACTTTTCCTAGTAACCGGCATTTTTGCTATAATGAAAACAATTTAAAGGTTAGATACGATAAACCTATAACATTGGCTCTATTGCACGATCTAAGAGATGAAGAAAAAGAGACAACTCCTAAATGTCTCGTAGCCTCCTGTTTATAGATGTGGTGCACAACACACCCATAAGCAAGACTCTACATAGACACGGCTTTGTAGACTCCCTAGGATGACCTGCTCTTATACCACTTTTGTCACGCCTCAAATTCCATTTAGACGGACAGGCACTCGATGCCCTAAAGGCCCGAGAGAACCAACTTATAACCTGTGATTCATCATGCAAATAACTATGATAATTAAGAAGCTTTGACTATAGATAAGCTGCCTGAATAACAAGACCAACATAGATAGGCCCAAAACTTATGTACATGATCTGGCCATTGAGGCCACAACTGTTAAGAGCAAAGACATAACTAAGTTTTACTTTAACATTGGTCTACAAAGCCTCTACAAGATACACAAACTTAGTTTAGGTCGGGACAGGGCCTCGCCTTACCCTTAACTATACAATACCCAAAATACATACCAAAGACTCGATAAAGCCCCGAATCAACTTGGAGCTCACCAACAATAGCCGAGTGTCCTGTGCTCCTACTGGGGAGGTCTACTAGCCAGAGTACATGTGCCTGCAGCGTGAAATGCAGCATCCCCATGAGGGACGTCAGTACGAGAGAATGTACTGAATATGTAAGGCATAAAGTAAACCATATGTAAACAAGAGCTCAAATAGAATCAGGTATCAGTGCATAAACATGTAAATAAGAACAGAAGATCACATTTGCTTACACTTGTGAAATCATGTATATTACGTTCTTTGGTTACTCTTCTTTGCTTTATGATCATTCTAAGGCATGTAATACACGTGACCAACTGATCAGTGGTAGAAGAGGAGTCCCATGCTTGGCAATTTAACCCCTGGGATGCTGCCCTCATAAATATACAAATTGGGATCGACCCATGCTAGGCTTTCGCCCCTAGGCTGCCACCCATAAGTACACAAATAGGGATCGACCCATGCTAGGCTTTCACCCCTGGGCTGCCAACCACACATATACAGATTACTTCATTTAGTTTCTTTAATCTTTGAGATTGTTACTTTGGTGGTTGTAACCTTTATTGAGCTCAAAACTATGGACCAGTAGTAGAAGACATGTGAATATGCACTTAAGGCAGTGACAATGATATAAGGAGCAAGCGTAACATCAACATAATGTTTAGGAGCTTATATGATACAATGAACCTCATTTGTCTTAGAGAATAACTCACAAAGCTTGCTGTTGAAAGTACCTTCACTAGGAAACTCACTTCGTTGGTAACAACACAAATATAAGAGTTCATGCCAAAGAATATGAAACTGAGAAACCTTACATACCTTGTTGTGTAACTCGGATATTACAATGAATTAAGCTTCCCCCTTTCAGATTATTTATCTACAATGAAATACGTGGCAAAACTAGTATTAGTAGCTAGTTAACCAATTTGGGCTACTTGATCCCACTAAATCAGTAACTAGGCAGTAAGCTCGTAATTGATTAAACCAAGAGTGTTCCTTTCACCTCTTCTCCTCTAAACATATCTACATAGTGTACGACCTTCTCATAAGGTCCCTTGAAACTCTTCCGACTTCACAACATATATCAAACAACATACAAAGGTGTGCAGGCAGCAAGTTAACATAACACCCAATTAAGTGGTGTATTACCACACCCTCCTTCCATACTTCAATACAACTTCACACACCCTTTTACAAGTTCAACCAAGTTGTCCCAAATATATACACGTAAAACCACTCATAAAACAATCCCAAACATCCTTCAACATAATAAGAAAGTATTTTAACTCAAGGATTCCAATCAGTACCCCATGGTTCTTGACACAAACACATACATAATTCTCCATCAAACTTGCATATAAAAAGGGGCAAAAATGGGCAGTAACTTTACCTTAAATTCTGAAAATCTGTCCTCCTAACTTGTACTTCTTAAAGAGCTTGAACTCCCCTTCAACTTAGCTTGAAAAGAGGGAGAATACTTAAGAACCCTAATGGTATTTTATGGCTGCTATGTGAAGCTAAGAGAGAGAGAAAGAAAGAACTTCTAAAATCTATTTTTTTTCAAGTTAAAATGAGTGAAATGAGCTGGTATTAACCCCTTTAAAGGGGGGATGCTTTGGCCGAATTTCCTTGCTCATTTTGAGCCACAAAATGTCAAGAAGGTGATACACCTACTTGGCCATTTTACATGGGCTTTGTTGGACTTAACCTTATTGGGCCTTGGCTGCCAATTCTTTCCCTTTCTTTCACTTCTTTGGGCCAGAATTTATTCAAGTGGGTGATGGGTGTAGTTGGCCCTCTAAGCTATTCAAAATAGTCTTAGTAGGTGATGCACCTACCTAGTTCTTTAGGCTGGTTAATAAGTCAAAGTAGGTGATGCACCTACTTGTCACCTACTAGCTTAGTTAAGTCAAGCAAGCAGCTCACTTATTTTATTCTATTTTCTAATATCTAATCCCTTTTGCTTTAACTTAACACTTCACCCTAAATATTTACTCAAATACAACCTTACCATCTCGAGTTTAAATACTTTTGTCGAGGTTAACTTGGCCGTTTACGTGCTGAACTGAATGGGGCATTACAGCACCTCCCAATACACATTAAACTATCACTGCTCATATAAGAAACTCGGTCCCTCACCTATACGACAAGGCTATATCAAGTAATATATGAATAGGACTAGTATATGCAGAATACGGGATATTACAGTTCAATCCAACAATTATTGTGCGTGACTCCAATAAGAATTACACCAACCCCCGAGTCAATTCAACACCTTAACGCCATCAATATACAACAATAACAACCAAACTCAATAAGGCAAAGGGGCTGCCCAGAGCCAGGGAATCCAAAATACCACTTTGTGACTCAGAAATCTATAATACAATACTAGAACATAGAATTGAGAAGGAGGGTCATAGGAGGAACATTTCCTTACAAAAGGGACTTAATTCCAAAGCTAAACAATCTCCCTCCTTGCAGTAACAACAAACTAAGCAAATACCAATAAGAAACTATTACAAGTCATCGGCAAGTATGACTTTTCATAACTAGAAGCCTAGAATCTCGTTTGAACAAGTAGATAAGCATATGGGATCCTTACCTTGTCAAGATAAATCCATAGCTTACTCAATAAAAATCTTCTAGCTAGCTGCCACAACACCCATGGTGATACGCCATGAAATTATCGGTGCAAACTATATCAAAATGATGAGCTCCCAACGTAGAGTAACTTCCGTTAAAGTTCTGAGTTGAAAGCATCAAATCCCATGGATTATTTTTGGGCTTTCCCTCTGATTTTATCTAGTTTTTGGTTTATTCTGAAATAAAATGAAGGAGAAACAACCTTTATAAGGTTAAACCAATTTAGGGGCTAGGCAACCCACCTTGACATGCCTGCTTGTGCATGCTTGCAAAAACACAAATATCTCTTTATTCTGAAGTCGTATGAATGAACAGTTTGATGCGTTAGAAACTAGACTCGTAGGCGATCAATTTAGTAAGTTGGGGGCCTTCTATTACTTTATATATTAGGATAAATCTTCAAGACATTTGACCCAAATTTTCAGAGAATTTCTTGGCATAATTTACCATAACTTTCCCCCACTTTTATTTTGCAACTATCTTGACTTCAAAACATAACATACAACCATTGTGCATTTAAAATACCTCATAAAATATTCTTTCTAAAATATTAAGCTCTTAGTCTTATCCCAAAAGCATGAGTTAATCCAACATTCAAATGGGTGGGGTATTACAAATGTTACTTGTCATCACCGAACTACAACTGTGGGACACTTCCATTGTCCCAACTTCAACCACTCACTTCTTTTTTAACAGCTCCTTCATAAACTTTGTATATCCCAACATTTGCATAAGAGCATCAACCAGAGGAATATTAATGGCTAGCTTGCTGAATATGTCGACAAACTTTTTGAATTGCGCATCTTCCTTTTTCTTGGTCAATCTCTGAGGATACAAAGGGGGCTCTTTTGGCAATGGATTTTGCACACTTGTGTCATCCTGTCAAATATAAATAGCAATTTGAGAAGGATATTATGTCTCATCCTTCTCTTCATATGGATCTTCATCATTTGCAATCACATTGGGTGCACTAAGCTTCACCCCAATATTTGGACTCTCATCAACTTCATTCTCAATCATGACATCTTCTTGCATCTTGTCCTCATTCTCTACAAAAACCTCAATATTTAACTCCTTGCCCACTTAAGCATCCATCCACTCCGAGTGACTATCGCCATCACATGGCTATCATTCTTTAGGTTCACAAGTGTGTCACTTGGAAGGGTACCTTTCATATGTGGATTATTTGGGAAGAGAGGTGGTTCATTTGGGCCTCTAGGTGCTTGATAGATGTTAAATAAGAGTCACCATTTGGTGAAGAGGGGACTCCTCGCTTTTTAATTCTTTCACCTCACTATTGGTCGACTTAACTCTTTTGAAGACTTGAGACAACATGTCCTCAATATTAGAATGTCCGGGATTACTCACTGTTGGTTGGTAGGGAGACACATCGGCCTTTGGTGAAGGCATATAAGGGTTAGTACTACGGTGATTATAATATTTACCATCTCTTTCACGATCACACCATGGACCTTAACAGTCTCTATCTAGCTCATAATCTCTCCCTTGATTTCCCTTGTCATAGTTCCAACCTTGGTTGGTACCTTGATATCCGGGTCGATAACCCACCACAAGATAACATGCCTCCTCATCCATTGGGGAAATACACACCTTCATCATGATCTCTAGAATCGTAAGTCCCCACAACATTCACACTTTTATTTCTAGCCTCCATCATATATTTAGCCAATAGATCGATTTGCATCAAGATCTTGGCCATTGTTTCATCTTTCTACTTTTCACCTCATTTCACTCGTCATAATGGATGAAGTCACCCTCGAGGAAACATCGGCCTCTCTAGTATCCCATGCATGATTTATCTTTGTCATCCGCTTTAAGAGATCCAAAGCGAGACCATATTATTGGTCCATAAATGTTCCGCCCGCGATTATTCACCACAAACTTGTTCATCGAGTCCAAGGCTCGATAAAATGTTTGAAGTAGGGCATTATCAGGCAAACCATGATTAGGACACAATAGAAGATTTTTATTGAACCTTAGCCATGCTTCATGCAATGGCTCATCTGAGAGTTGGCAGAAAATTATGATATCATCCCTCAATTGCATCATTCGAGAGGGAGGGAAGAATTGCACCAAAAATGCCTCAACTAGGACATTCCACATTGTAATAGAGCCCTCGGGGAGCTTTTCAAGCAAAGTTGTCTCTTCCCCCATAAGGGAAATGGGAATAAACGGAGGCGGATGGACTCTTGAAAATATTATTGATGTTGAAGGGCTGACTATTTCAATAAAGTTTCAAATATGTCGATTGGCGTCTTCATGAGCCAGCCCTCTAAAAAGTCCTTTCATTTTGATCAAGTTGAGAATAGTGCTCGTCACATGAAACACAACATTTCCAACAATGAGAGGTAGGCATATTGCACCGACAACACCTTGGACTATGGGTTCATGGTCTGCGTCTATATATCCGTCTATGCTTTCTTGGTCTCCCGCTTGACTCATTGGAAACCTGTCCACAGACCACAAACAACAACAAAAGTAAAGGAGAACAAACACTCAACAAAGTAAGCTTCAACGACAATCAAATGATGAATTCAAAATCATTCCCTGGAAATGGTGTCATATTTGATGATGCTCAAAAAGCACTCTCCCAAAGGAGGTGGTAGCGATCATCAAGCAAAATAAATAAATAGACCCAACGGATGTCAGGTTCGAATCTAAGGGGAATGGAGTGATAATTTGCTAAGAGATCATCGAGTAGTAATCACTAAGCCAAGTAGATGTTCAAACAATTTAAAAGTAAAAAGTTGGGGGAAAGGATTGGGAAAGTATTGTATCAATTTCAACAACAGATTAAAGTAAACTAGATTTGTTTATCAATGAGATGGAAGACTAGGGGTATGCTTCTTATGGGATTCTACAATGGGTTAGGGGACTTGATTAATTATGCAAACTCTTGATAAAAGGTATGGATAGCATTGGTTTGAGTTATAATTGGTAGTCGTTTGACCCTCAAAATATATATACTATAGTCTTTGCTCAAGCACTATAGCTTTGCCTTAAACCAACCAATTCAAAGCTTGGGGGAATCACACTATTTCAAGCTTAGATTCTTATATGGGTATTTCCTTCGATTAAGCTATTTCTAGCCTCAATCTAAGGTGAAAATCCCAAATTCTCACTATTGAATTCCTATCCGAATTATAAACTCCTCTTTCAAGAAAGAACACAATTTATTAAATTCAATCAATGTTTGCAACTATCAATTTTATAATTAACTCATGAAGAATTCAATAGACCCATACTAATTCATCAATAATAAGCATAATTAATCAATACCCACACCCAAATTCAAATGCCCATCATGCACATACCCCCAAACAAGGAATTTAGTTGCTTATATCAAGGAAATAAGAAGATATACCAAGTGGGTAACTCATAATTCCATTCATATTCAAGCCAAACTCCAAATCCAAGCTCAAATCCTTACAAAAATGATGATTCTAGTTGGAGAAGATGAAGAAGGAAGAGTGTACTCTCAATATCTTTTTTGGGAAAAGTAAAACTAAAAGTTTTATATGATGTACACACCCCAAAATGGGTTTTAGAAGCTTTCCAATACATCACTTAGCTTTAGACAAAAATATTCCTCGGGGATGGTGCAACGCGATATGCGACACGGCATGCAATCGCACCACCAGTTTTGTGTGTCGCATGTCACCCTTTCCTCAACCAGTGATTCCTGTTGCTTGTGTGATGAGGTGTGATAGGTGATGTGGTCCACATGCCGCATTGTGCGGCTAACATCTCTCAGCAGTTTCTTCCTTTTTCTGATCACCTTCACACTTTACTTCTTTTTTGAGCTCTTTGGGTTCAATTCCTTTGCATTCTTCTCTAAATCAAGAGTACCTACATTTTCATCAATACGGTAAATAAGTACCTCTAATTCTATCAAATCATGGCAATAATTAATGAATAAAGGCTCAATAAGTTGGTAGATTACCAACTTATCACTATCACATACGCGGGCATGTGTAGAAGGCCAGAGCCATGTGTAGGCAAAAGGCAAAGGCAGTGATGTCCGGTTCCTCTTCTATGCACACACAACCCATCCCCTGTGTAGGCAAATGGTTGGGCACTACTGCAATAGCAACCAGCAAAACCAGCAACTTTGCAACTTAAAAAGTCACTGATGGAGCCTCGGGATTTATCTAGGGTCTCGCAGATGCAAATGAACTATGTTAACCTACCAAAAATAACTTTCCAAACTCTATAGAATTGGAAAAATTCCCAAGAGAGATTGTTTTAATAAAAAGTGGGCCCCACACCTAAAAACCAACTTTTAACCAAAAGGAACCCAATAGCCCAAACCAATTTTACTTAGCATACATGTTGGTTTCTTGAGTTGAACTGGGCGTAACTGTCTACTTGATACACATGTTGGTTCCTTGAGTTGACCGGGTTGATATGCTTAAATGCTAAGGTGGTTTCTTTATGTTAACCGAGATACAGGTTAATTGGCATAGTTATTGTCTTAGGGATCCTTGAGTAATCTAGGTTACTTGCGAGATGTGACATATTTTTGTGATGTCTATTACTTGTGTAGTTGGGACATGATTATATGATTGTTGAGTTAGGATTGTTGACTTGGAGTCTTGTTGGTGGTCATAGTTTGATTCGACTTGTTATTTGTTGACTCATATTGACTGAATTTCATGTTGCACATTGTTACAAGGTTAAGTCTTATGAACTTGGAGTACAGTTGCATGATAGGGTATCATGGTTGTCTTGTGGTACTATTTCATATTTCTCATTTTGGGTTGGCTGATGATCCTACCAGTAAACTATTGTTTCTTGTATACTGATACTGCATGTGCTCTTCTTTTATTGAGTGATAGGTTGGTAATCTACCAACTTATTGAGCCTTTATTCATGAATTATTTTCATGTTTTGATGATAATTAGAGGTACTTGATGCCTTTATTGATGAAAATGCAGGTACTATTAGTCAAAAGACAAAAACAAAGGAATTGAACCCAAGGAGCTAAAAAAGAGTTGAAGTGTGAAGGTGATCAAACAAAGGAAGAATCTGACAAGAGGTGCGACCGACATGCGAGCCACACAATGCGGCATGTAGTTCGCACCTCCCTTCATACCTCACCACCATAGAAACAAACATCAGTGATTGAGGCAAAGGGCAACATGCGATTCGTAGAACCCAAGGTGCATCGCACATTGCATCGCACATTGTGTTGCACCACTCTCGAGAGGTATTTTTGTCCAAATCCAAGTGATGTATTGGGAAGCTTCTAAAACCCATTTTGGAGTGTGTACCTGAAAGGAGCACAAACTTTTACAAAGATAATAGAATTTTAGCTTACACTTTTCCCAAAGGAAAATACTTAGAGTACTCTTCTCTCTTCATCTTCTCCACTTAGAATGCACCATTTTTGTAAGAATTGAGCTTAGATTTGGATTTTGGCTTGAATATGAATGGAATTATGAGTTACCCATTTGCAGCTAATTTCCTTGTCTAGGGATGTGCATATGATGGGTATTTGAATTTGGGTATTGGTCTTGCTTAATTGTGCTAATAATTGATGAATTGATATGGGTCTATTGAATTCTTCAAGGTTTAATCATAAAATTGATGGTTGCAAATATTGATTGTATTTTCTTCATTGTGTTCTTGCTTGAAATAGGGGTTCACAATTCGGATAGGAATTCAATAATGGGAATGTGGGATTTCCACCTTAGATTGAGGCTAGAAATAACTTAATCAACAGAAATTCTCATCTAAGAATCTAAGCTAGAAATAGTGTGATTCCCCCAAGTATTTGAATTGGTTAGTTTATGTCAAAACTATGGTGATTGATCAAAGACCATAGGATATATATTTAGAGGATCAAGAGATTACCAAATATAACTAAAACCAATGATATCATAAATCGAGAATTTGTATAATTAATCAAGTACCCTAACCCATTGTAGAATTCCATCGAAAGCATACTCCTAGTCTCCTTCTCATTGATTACAAATCTTATGTTTATTACTCTCTTGTGTTGAAATTGAAAATAATACGAAAATTTTCCTTTCCAATTCCCCCAACTTTTACTTTCAATCTGTTTGAGCATCTACTTGGCTTAGTGATTATTACTTGATGATTTATTAGCGCGTCATCACTCCATTCCCCTTGGATTAGACCTCAACATCCGTTGGGTATATTTATTATTTTGCTTGATGATCGCTACTGCCTCCTTTGGGAGAGTGCTTTTGAGCATCATAAAAAATGGTGTCATTGCCAGGGAATGGTTTTTGAATCGCCAATTGATTATTGATTAAGTTCACTTTGTTGAGTGTTTGTTCATTTTTACCTTTTTGTTGTTTGTGATTGTTTGGAAAGGGTGCCCATGAGTAAAGTGGGTGACCAAGAAAGTGTAGACAAATATATGGATGCAGACCATGAACCCGTAGTCCATGGTGGCGGAGGTGCAATCTGCCTACCCCCTATTATTGGAAATGTTGTAATACATGTAACAAGCACTATGCTCCACTTGATCCAGATGAAGGGACTTTTTGGAGGGATGGATCATGAGGAGCCAACTAATATATTCAAAACTTTATTGAAATATCTCAGCCTTCAACATCAACCATATTTCTCAAGAGTTCATTCGGCTTCATTTTTAGTGTGGTTCTTCCCTCTCTCTCGGATGATGCAATTGAGGGATGATATTACCAACTTTCACCAACTCCAGGATGAGCCATTGCATAAAGCAGGGCTAAGGTTCAAAAAGAAGCTTTTATTATGTCCGAATCATGGTTTGCCTGATAATATAGTCCTTCACAACTTTTATCAAGCCTTAGATTCGATGAACAAATCTGAGGCAAATAACCTCGTGAGCAGAACATTTATGGACCAACAATATGGTGTTGCCTCTCTCTTAGAGCGGATGACAAAGACAACTCATACATGGCATACTAGAGAGGTTGATGTTTCCTCGAGGGTGACTTTTTCCATTATGACGAGTGAAATGAGGCAAAAAAGAAGAGGAGAGAGATAAAGCAATTACCAAGATATTGATGCAAATCGATCTATTGTCTAAACATATGATTGGGGCTAGAAATAAAAGTGTGAATGATGTAGGGACTTATGGTTCTCGAGCTCATGATGAAGGTGTGTACTCCCCTATAGATGAGGAGTGTTAACTTGAGTCGGGCTCTAAATGCAGATACCAAGGTACAAACCAAGGTCCTTGGCATATGAGGGACGAGAACCATGGTTGGAACAGGGACAAGGGAAATCAATAGAGAGATAGGGAGCCGGGTAGAGACTGTGAAGGTCCATGGCATGAATGTGAAAGAGACGGTGATCATTATAATCATTGTAGTACCAATCCTTATGTACCTCCACCAAAGGCCGATATATCTCGCTACCAACCAACGCCGGACACTCTATGATTGAAGATATGTTGCAAAAAGTGTAGCAAAGAGTAGTGTCTATGAACAATGGGGTGAAAGAGTTGAAAGGTGAGGTATCCATTCTTCACCAAATGGTGAGTTCCCATTCAACATCTGTCAAGCATTTAGAGGCCCAAATGAACCACCTCTCTACTCAAATGAAGCCTTGTATGAAGGGTACTCTTCCTAGTGACACACTTGCGAACCCGAAGAATGATGGCCATGTTATGGCAATTGTTACTAGAAGTGGTAGGAGGTTGGATGAAGTGAGAAAGTCGATTGTTGATGCCGTGGTTGATTTGAGTAAAAGAATTGCTCAAGATATTGTTATTGAGAACGAACTTGATGCGAGTCCAAATATTTGGGTGAAGCCTAGTGCACCCAATGTGATTATTGACAATGATGAAGACCGACATAAAGAGAAGGATGAGGCTGAATCTCCTTCTCAAATTGCTATTAATCTTGAGGAGGATGCTCCAAGTGTGCCAAAAGGACCCCCTCCATATCCTCAGAGATTATACAAGAAAAAAGAAGATGCCCTATTCAAAAAGTTTGTTGACATGTTCAACAAACTAACCATTACCATTCCTTTGGTTGGTGCTCTTATGCAACTGCCGGGGTATGCAAAGTTTATGAAGGAGCTATTGAAAAAGAAGCGAGTAGTTGAATTTGGGATGGAGGAAGTGTCCCATAGTTGCAACACATTGATGACAAGTAACATCGCCCCTAAACGGGAAGATTCAGGAGCGTTCACCATCCGGTGTACTATTGGAGTGTTTTTGTTTCGAAAGGCCTTATGTGATCTCGGGGCGAGTATCAATTTGATGCCCCTAGTGATTTTCATAATGTTAGCTTGGGTACTTCTAAGCCTACACCAATGAGATTACTTATGGCTGATCGCTCAATTAAATGCCCAGTGGGGATTTTGTTCATTGTTTTGGTAAAAGGAAACAAGTTCATCCTATCGGCCGACTTTGTGGTCTTGGAATATGACGTTGATCTTGAAATGCCCATCTGATGATGCTCAAAAGCACTCTCCTAAAGGAGGTGGTAGCGATCGTCAAGCAAAACAAAAGTAACCCAACGAGTGTTGCGGTCAAATCCACATGGAGGGGAGTAGTGATTCGCTAAGAGATCATCGAAAAATAATCACTAAGAGAGTAAATGCTCAAACAACTTAAATGTAAAGATTGGGGAAATTGAAAAGGGAAATTTATGTAGGAACTTTCATTTCAACACAAAAGCATAATGTAAATATGAGATTTTTAATCAATGAGATTGAGACTAGGGGTATGTTTCCGATGGGATTCTATAAAGGGTTAGGGTACTTGATTAATTATGCAAATTCTCAATTAATGATACGGGTAGCATTGGTTTTAGTCATATTTGGTAATCTCGTGATCCTCCAAATATATATCCTATGGTTTCTGAACCATAGTTTTAACATGAACCAACCAATTCAATTACTTCAGGAAGTCATACTATTTTCTAGGTTTGACTCTTAGATGAGAATTTCTATCGTTTAAGCTATTTCTAGCTTCAATCTAAGTTGGAAATCCCAAATTCCCACTATTGAATTCCTATACAAATTATAAACTCCTCTTTCAAGCAAGAACACAATTAAGTAAATTCAATCAATGTTAACAACCATCAATTTTATAATTAACTCATGAAGAATTCAATAGACCCATACTAATTCATCTATAATAAGCATAATTAATCAATACCCATACCCAAATTCAAATACCTATCATGCACATATTCCTAGACAAGGAATTTAGTTGCTCATATTAAGGAAATAAGAAGATATATCAAGTGGGTAACTCATAATTCCATTCATATTCAAGCCAAACTCCAAATCCAAGCTCAAATCCTTACAAAAATGGTGATTCCAATTAGAGAAGATGAAGAGTGTACTCTTAATATCTTTTTTGGGGAAAGTAAAACTAAAATTTTTATATCAGGTACATACCCCAAAATGAGTTTTACAAGCTTCCCAATAGTCACTTGTCTTTGGAAAAAATATCCCTCGGGGGTGGTGCAACGCGATATGCGACACGGTATGCGATTGCACCACCAGTTCTGCGTGTTGCATGTCTCTCTTTCCTCAACTAGTGATGCATGTTGCTTGTGTGACAAGATGTGATGGGAGGTGCAGTCCGCATGCCGCATTGTACGGCTCGCATGCGGCTCACACCTCTCGGCAGTTTCTTCCTTTTTTTTGATCACCTTCACACTTCACTTCTTTTTTGAGCTCTTTGGGTTCAATTCCTTTGCATTCTTCTCTAGATCAAGAGTACCTGTATTTTCATAAATAAAGGCAATAAGTACCTCTATTCTTATCAAATCATATCAATAATTCTTCAATAAAGGCTCAATAAGTTGGTAAATTACCAACTTATCACCATTGCGCACGCAGGCACGTGTAGGTGGCTAGAGCTATGTGTTGGCAAAAGGCAAAGGCAGCGATGTCCGGCGCCTCTTCTTTGCACAAACAACCCATCCCACGTGTAGGCAAATGGTTTGGTGCTACTGCAATAGCAACCAGCAAAACCAGCAACTTTGCAACTTAAAAAGTCACCGGATGGACCCTCGGGATTTATCCAGGGTCTCGCGGATGCAAACGAACTATGCTACCCTACCAAAAATGACATTCCAGATTTAATGGAATTAACAAAATTCCCAACAGAGATCATTTTAATGAAAAGTAGACCCCACACCCAAAAACCAACTCTTAACTAAAAGGAATCCAATAGCCCAAAATGAGTCCGTAAGCCTCGGGACTTGAACCAAAGGTCCTACTAACCCAAAGTCAACATTTTGGAGCTAATAGTGCTGATAAAATTTCCATTTAAGGTCGTCTTCTCCGAATGTTGACCAAAGTCAACTCTACCTGCCTTAAGAGTTTCAAAATAGAAAAATGGGCTTAAAACATAAACAAACTGCTCACAAATCGAACCGTCATTCTTGTTAAGTCATAAATGACCTGTAGGGGTTGTGGGAAAGCTTAAACGCAGAAAAAGCATAAAAATCCAAAAAATGACCTAGAGGATCATTAAAACATCCACTACTAAAAGAACTTTCATACTTGAAATTTAAAGAAAGGAAGATACCTAAAGCATCAAAAAGGTGAGGATAGAGGGTCTGCATGTCGATCTCGATCTCCCACGCAGCCTCCTCGACAGGACTATGTCACCACTGAACCTTAACTGATAGGATCTCCTTGGACCTCAACTTCCTAAACTACCTATCCAAAATAGCAACAGGCTCCTCTTTAAAGGATAGAGACACATCTAGCTGAATTGAATCCCATTGCAGTACATGCGACTCATCTGGAATAGACTGCCCCAACATAGAAACGTGGAAAATGGGATGAACACTTGAAAGAGCAGGAGGTAGGGCCAACTCATAAGAAACCTCCCCAATGCGATGAAAGATCTCAAAATGGGCTAATAAACCTAGGACTGAGCTTTCCCTTCCTCCCAAACCTCATCATGCCCTTCATGGGTGACACCCGAAGGAACACACAGACACCAACCATAAACTCTAAGTCTCGAACCCTTCGGTTAGCATGACTCTTCTACCTACTCTAGGTAGTGCAAAGTCTCTCTTGAATGACCCAAACTCTGTCCATAGAATCATGAAGCAAGTCAATACCCCACGGTCTAACCTCAAAGGCATCAAACTAACCCATCAAAGATCTGCACCGCGTACCATACAAAGCCTCAAACGGAGCCATATGAATATGGGAATGGTAACTATTATTATATGCAAACTCTATCAAGGCTATAACTGGTCCAACTGACCTTTAAAATCAATAACATAGGCCCACAACATAGTCTGTAGAATCTGAATAGTACGCTCTAACTGACCATTAGTCTTCGGGTGAAAAGCAGTGCTAAGCTCAACTCTGGTACCCAACTCCCTTTGAATAGACCTCCAAAAGCATGAAGTAAACTGAGTACCATGGTCAGAAATGATAGAAACAAGCACCCCATGTAAACGGACAATTTCATGCATGTTGGTGACCGTGATGAAGATCTATGTTGGCTCACATGTGTCTTCATCATGAAAATCACCACCTAAACAAGCACCCCATCTAAACTATGATTTATCATGCATATAACTATGAAAATTAAGAAGCTTTGACTATAGATAAGCTGCCTGAATAACAAGACCAACATAGATAGGCCCAAAACTTATGTACACGATCTGGCCGTTGAGGCAACAACTATTAAGAGCAAAGACATAACTAAGTTTTACTTTAACATTGGTCTACAAAGCCTCTACAAGATAGACAAACTTAGTTTAGGTCGGGACAGGGCCCAGCCTTACCCTTAACTATACAATACCAAAAATATATACCAAAGACTCGGTAAAGCCGCGAATCAACCTGGAGCTCACCAACAGCATCTGAGTGTCCTGTGCTCCTACTAGGGAGGTCTACTAGCCAGAGTACATGTGCCTGCGGCATGAAACATAGCGTCCCCCATGAGGGACATCAGTACGAGAGAATGTACTGAATATGTAAGGCATAAAGTAAACCATATGTAAATAAGAGCTCAAATAGAATCAGGTATCAGTGCATAAATGTGTAAATAAGAACAGAAGATCACATTTGCTTACACTTGTGAAATCATGTATATTACATTCTTTTGGTTACTCTCCTTTGCTTTATAATCATTGTAAGCATGTGATACATGTGACCAACTGATCAGTGGTAGAAGAGGAGTCCCATGCTAGGCAATCTAACCCCTGGGATATTGCCCTTATAAATATACAAATTGGGATTGACCCATGCTAGGATTTCGCCCCTAGGCTGCCACCCATAAGTACACAAATAGGGATCGACCCGTGCTAGGCTTTCACCCCAGGGCTGCCACCCACACATATACAGATTACTTCATTTAGTTTCTTTAATCTTTGAGATTGTTACTTTGGTGGTTGTAATCTTTATTGAGCTCAAAACTATGGACCAGTAGTAGAAGACATGTGAATATGCACTTAAGGCAGTAACAATGATATAAGGAGCAAATGTAACATCAACGTAATGTTTAGGAGCTTATATGATACAATGAACTTTATTTGGTTTAGAGAATAACTCACAAAGCTTGCTGTTGAAAGTACCTTTACTAGGAAAAGCACTTAGGAAACTCACTTTGTTGGTAACAACACTAATATAAGAGCCAAGGAATATGAAACTGAAAAACCTTACATACCTTGTCGTGTAACTCAGATATTACAACGAATTAAGCTTTCCCCTTTCAGATTATTTATCTACAATGAAATACGTGGCAAAACTAGTATTAGTAGCTAGTTAACAAATTTGGGCTGCTTGATCTCACTAAATTAGTAACTAGGCAGTAAGCTCATAATTGATCAAACCAAGAGTGTTCCTTTCACCTCTTCTCCTCTAAACATATCTATATTTTATATGACCTTCTCATAAGGTCCCTTGAAACTCTTCCGACTTCACAACATATACCAAACAACATACAAAGGTATGCAGGCAGCAAGTTAACATAACACCCAATTAAGTGGTGTATTACCACACTCTCCTTCCATACTTCAATACAACTTCAGACACCCTTTTACAAGTTCAACCAAGCTGTCCCAAATATATACACATAAAACCGCTCCTAAAACAATCCAGAACATCCTTCAACATAATAAGAAAGTATTTTAACTCAAGGATTCCAATCACTTCCCCATGGTTCTTGACACAAACACATACAAAATTCTCGATCAAACTTGTATATAAAAAGGGGCAAACATGGGCAGTAACTTTACCTCAAATTCTGAAAATCTGTTCTCCTAACTTGTACTTCTTCAAGAGCTTGAACTCCCCTTCAACTTAGCTTGAAAAGAGGGAGAATACTTAAGAACCCTAATGGTATTTTATGGATGCTATGTGAAGCTAGGAGAGAGAAAGAAAGAACTTCTAAAATCTAATTTTTTTTCCAAGTTAAAATGAGTGAAATGATCTGGTCTTAACCCCTTTAAAGGGGGGATGCTTTGGCCGACTTTCCTTACTCATTTTGAGCCACAAAATGTCAAGAAGGTGATACACCTACTTGGCCATTTTACATGGTTTTTGTTGGACTTAACCTTATAGGGCCTTGGCTGCCAATTCTTCCCCTTTCTTTCACTTCTTTGGGCCAGAATTTATTCAAGTGGGTGATGGGTGTACTTGGCCCTCTAAGCTAGTCAAAATAGTCTTAGTAGGTGATGCACCTACTTAGTTCTTTAGGCTGGTCAATAAGTCAAAGTAGGTGATGTACCTACTTGTCACCTACTAGCTTAGTTAAGTCAAGCAAGCAGCTCACTTATTTTATTCTATTTTCTAATTTCTAATCTCTTTTGCTTTAACTTAACACTTCACCCTAAATATTAAGCTCAAATACAACCTTACCATCTCAAGTTTAAATACTTTTGTCGAGGTTAACTTGGCCGTTTACGTGCTGAACTAAATGGGGGCATTACAGCACCTCCCAATACACATTAAACTATCACTTCTCATATAAGAAACTCGGTCCCTCACCTATACGACAAGGCTATGTCAAGTGATATATGAATAGGACTAGTATATGCAGAATACGGGATGTTACATCCTTCCCTTCTTAGGAATATTCATCCTTGAATGATATTAAAGTTAACCAGCCCAAACAAACTCAAGCCTAAGTTAAGTATCACCATTAGACAGATAATATATATAGACTTATACTTACTCGTTAATGCCTCAACTCGACACTTTCACCTTCCTCATCGGACTGAAATAGATGAGGATTTTCATCGCTTCTTCCGCTTCCCATGTAACTTCTTCTACTTGTTGGTTTCTCCATAGTACTTTTACGGAAGCTACTTCCTTATTACTTAGCCTCTTAACTTGGTGATCCAGAATAGCAATGGGTACTTCTTCATAAGTGAGATCTCCCATAACTTGTACATTTTCAGTAGGAGTAATACGAGATGGGTCACCTATACACTTTCGAAGCATTGAGACATGAAATACTGGATGGACTGTTGAAAGATCTTGGGGTAGTTCTAACTCATATGTGACTTGGCCAACTCTCTGAATAATCTTATATGGCCCTATATAGCGTGGACTTAACTTTCCCTTTTTACCAAATCTCATCACCCCTTTCATTGGTGACACTTTCAAAAATACCCAATCTCCTATAGCAAACTCCAGCCCTCTTCTTCTAATATCTGCATATGATTTGTATCGACTTTGAGCCGTTTCCAGCCGCTGTTGTATCACCTTAACTTTTTCCATAGCTTGATGAACAAGATCTGGCCCAAATAAGGTAGTTTCACCCACTTCAAACCATCCGATTGGTGATCTGCACTTCCTCCCATATAAAGCTTCATAAGGTGCCATTTTGATACTTGATGGTAGGTATTGTTGTAAGCAAACTCAATAAGTGGTAAATGGTCATCCCATCTACCTTTAAAGTCCAATACACAAGCTCGTAACATATCCTCAGGTGTTTGGATTGTACGTTCTGCCTGACCATCCGTTTGAGGGTTAAAGGCTGTACTTAAATTCACTTGTATTCCCAAACTCTTCTAAAATGATTTCCGAAAATTCACGGTGAATTGAGCTCCTCTATCAGATATAATAGAGATTTGGATTCCATGTAGCCGAACTATCTCTTTAATATACAACCTTGCATACTCTTCAACTGTATAAGTAGCCTTAACCGGCAAGAAGTGGGCTGATTTGATGAGTCTATCAACTATCACCCATATGGAGTCAAACTTCTGAAATGAGCGAGGCAGACCAGTGACAAAATCCATGTTGATCATATCCCACTTCCAAATTGGAAGGTCTATATGTTGCATATAACCTCCAGGCTTTTGGTGCTCTACTTTAACTTGTTGACAATTTGGACATTGAGAAACAAATTCTGCAATGTTCTTCTTCATATCACTCCACCAATACACTCCTTTCAAGTCATGATACATTTTAGTTGAGCCCGGATGGATAGAATATCTTAAATGATGTGCTTCTGTCATAATTCTCTCCCTTAGTCCATCTATATTAGGCACACACAATCTGTTTTGGCACTGGAGTACTTTGTTTTGCATAAGCTCAAATGCCTTTGTCACCCCTTGTTTTACATTCTCCTTAAGTTGTAATAGAATAGGATCCTTATATTGCTTCTATTTTAATTCAACTACTAATGAGGATTCTGCCGCATTTTGCACAATAATCCCTTCATCTGGAGATTCAAGAAGGTGAACCCCCAAGCTAGCTAGTTGGTATAGATCCTTAGCTATTCTTTGTCTTTCCATGGACTGCCCATAGGTGTTTTCCATTTTCCTACGACTTAAAGCATCAGCCACCACGTTTGCTTTCCCCGAATGATACAAGATATCAACATCATAATCTTTTAATAACTCAAGCCATCTTCGCTGCCTCAGATTCAGATCCTTCTAATTAAAGATATATTTCAAGCTCTTATGGTCCGTATATATGTCAACATGAACCCCATACAAGTAGTGGCGCCATATTTTTAAAGCAAATACAACCGCTGCTAGCTCTAGATCATGGGTTGGATAATTTCTCATGTGGCCGCAACTGTTTTGAGGCATAAGCTATTACTTTACCATTCTGCATCAATACGCATCCTAAGCCCACTCCCAAAGCATCACCATACACTGCATACCCTTCTATGACTTCTGGAAGTACCAATATAGGTGTAAAAGTCAACTTATTCTTCAGCTCTTGGAAGCTTCTTTCGCATGCATCACTCTATTGGAACTTGGCTGCCTTGTGTGTTAGCTTTGTTAAGGGTGCAAAAATAGAGAAAAATCCCTCAACGAACCTTCTATAATAACCTGCCAACCCAAAGAAACTACGAACCTCCATAGATGTTGTAGGACTTGGCCAGTTCTTCACAGCTTCTATCTTTTGAGTATCAACCCTTATTCCTTCATCAGAGACAATATGACCCAAGAATGCCATAGATTTTAACCAAAATTCACATTTAGAAAACTTTGCATAGCTTACGATCACGAAGAACCTGTAACACCTGCCACAAGTGATTAGCATGGTCCTCCTTTGATCTTGAATAGACCAAGATATCATCTATGAATAAAATCACAAACACATCTAAGAATGGTTTGAACACCCTATTCATCAGATCCATAAAAGCTGATGGTGCATTTGTTAGCCCAAATGACATAACTAAAAATTCAAAATGACCATACCGTGTTCGGAAAGCTGTCTTTGGTATATCTTTCTCTTTGACTTTTACTTGATGATAACCCGGCCTCAAATCAATCTTCGAGAAACACCTAGGACCCTGTAACTGGTCAAACAAATCATCAATCCCAGGAAGGGGATATTTGTTCTTAATTGTCACCTTATTCAACTGCCGATAGTCAATACACATTCTCAATGAGCCATCTTTCTTACGTACAAATAAAACTGGTGCTCCCCAAGGGGATATACTAGGCCTTATGAATCCCTTTCCTAATAAATCTTTTAATTGCTCCTTCAATTCTCGTAATTCTGCCGGGGCCATCCTATATGGAGGGATGGAGATGGGTTGAGTACCTGGAATCACATCAATACCAAACTCTATCTCTCGTTCTGGAGGCAAACCTGGAAGCTCTTCAGGAAATACGTCAGAAAATTCATTTACCACTGGAATAGATTGAAGATCTAGTGGCTCCGCATCTATATCTATCACTCTCACTAGATGACATATGTACCCTTTGGACATCATCTTCTTTGCCTTAAGATAAGAAATAAACTTACCTCTTGGTGTCTCAACATTACCTTTCCATTCAAGGACTGCCTCTTTTGGAAAATGGAAACTCACCCTCTTAGCTCGGCAATCTACCATGGCATAACGTGAAGCAAACCAATCCATACCCATTATAACGTCAAATCTATCATTTCTAGCTCAACAAGGTCAGCCAATGTATTAAGGTCACAAATAGTTACTTTGCAATTACGATAGACTTTTCTAGCTATAAAGACTCGCTAGTTGGCGTAAATACTTAAAATGGTTTAACCAATAATTCTGGCATTCCTTCAAACTTTCCAGCAATCAATGGAGTTACATATGATAGTGTAGATCCCGGATCAATTAATGCATGTACATTATGTGAAAAGATGGACAATGTACATGTAACCACATCAGGTGAAGCCTCCAAATTCTATCGTTCCGCTAGAGCATATGTACGATTTTGAACTACACTGGAACTAGCAGTTCCTCTACCACGACCTGCAGGCACCTGTGGCCCCTACCTAAAGAAGGCACCGATGATGATGATGAGCAACCGATTCAGTAGGTTGTGCCATGCTACCCATGCCCCTTTGAGGGCAATTTCTCATCATGTGTCCCGGTGTACCACACCAAAAACAAACATTTGTTCCAAGCCGACATATACCTGGATGATTTCTTCCATAATGTTTACAAGACTGTCTAGGAGGTCTTGTTTGGGTCACACTTCCCTGTTCTTGGTACCCCGCTACTTGTGAGCCTTGACTCTCACTCCTTTGCCCAAACTGATTAGCCTTAGACCCTTGAAACCGAGGTGGACCGCTAGCTGTATAGTAGGAAGATGATGGCCTAGGCGGTCTATTAGAAAACCGAGGCCTAAACTCACTTGGGATGGCGTAAACTGGCCCATAGATCTTGCCCTTTTGGACTGCCCTCTTTCCGACTCTTGTGTCCTTCTCCTTTGACTTTGATCCTTCATCTTTTGTGAAAAAGCTTGTATCCTTGCTATATCCATATCTTTGTTCAAAGAAGCAATAGTACAATCCCTAACCAGATATGAATCCAATCTATCCACGTAATGATGAACTTTATCCTCCATAATAGCTACTACATTAGGAGCATACCTGGCCAAAGAATTAAACTTGAGACTATACTCTCTCACGCTCATATTCCCTTGGTGAAGATTTAAGAACTGAGTTGCACGGGCCTCCCAAATCTCCAATGGAATATAATGGTCAAGGAATGCCTTTTTAAACTCTTTCCAATTAGCTGAAGGTGTATTTGTAGCCCTAGATTGTTTCCAAGCTTCATACCACAATATAGCCAGACCTTTTAATCTATATGTTGCCAACTCAACTGCTTCCTTACCAGATACATGCATAATATCTAAGGTCCTTTGGATTTGATCAATAAAGTCTTGCGGATCTTTATTAGGATCTGACCCGGTGAATGCTGGAGGGTCCAAATTAAGGAAATCACGTATCCGCACAATAGCTTCCCTATTTGCACCACTAGTACCTGCAATTAGACCTGCTTGACCTTGTCCTTGACCAGCAAGTATACGAGTCAACAATGGGACTGCATTCTTTAAATCTTAGTCAGTAGCATTAACAGGTGGTTCTTGGGGTGCTGCTGCCCTCCTTAGCTCTTCAGGATACGGAGGAGTGGAGGAAGTTCGTGATGAAGACACATGTTGAGCCTCACTTTGATTAGCTCGTCTAGGTGGTGATTTGCTGGTCCCTTCTCTAGTAGCCACATCTACTTTCTTACCAGTACTCTTACTTTTCCTAGTAACCGGCATTTTTGTTATAATGAAAACAATTTAAAGGTTAAATACGATAAACCTATAACATCGGCTCTATTCCATGATCTAAGAGATGAAGAAAAAGAGACAACTCCTAAATGTCCTGTAGCCTCCTATTTATAGATGTGGTGCACAACACACCCATAAGCAAGACTCTACATAAACACGACTTTGTAGACTCCCTAGGATAACCTGCTCTGATACCACTTTTGTCACGCTTCAAATTCCATTTAGACGGACAAGCACTCGATGCCCTAGAGGCCCGAGAGAACCAAATTATAACCTGTGATTTATCATGCATATAACTATGACAATTAAGAAGCTTTGACTATAGATAAGCTGCCTGAATAACAAGACCAACATAGATAGGCCCAAAACTTATGTACACGATCTGGCCGTTGAGGCCACAACTGTTAAGAGCAAAGACATAACTAAGTTTTACTTTAACATTGGTATAAAAAGCCTCTACAAGATAGAAAAACTTAGTTTAGGTTAGGACAGGGCCCTGCCTTACCCTTAACTATACAATACCAAAAATATATACCAAAGACTCGGTAAAACCTCGAATCAACCTGGAGCTCACCAACAGCAGCCGAGTGTCCTGTGCTCCTACTGGGGAGGTCTACTAGCCAGAGTACATGTGCCTGTGGCATGAAACGCAGTGTTCCCCATGAGAGACGTCAATACGAGAGAATGTACTGAATATGTAAGGCATAAAGTAAACCATATGTAAATAAGAGCTCAAATAGAATCAGGTATCAGTGCATAAACGTGTAAATAAGAACAGAAGATCACATTTGCTTACACTTATGAAATCATGTATATTACATTCTTTTGGTTACTCTCCTTTTCTTTATAATCATTGTAAGCATGTGATACATGTGACCAACTGATCAGTGGTAGAAGAGGAGTCCCATGCTAGGCAATCTAACCCCTGGGATGCTACCCTCGTAAATATACAAATTGGGATTGACCCATGCTAGGCTTTCGCCCCTAGGCTGCCACCCATAAGTACACAAATAGGGATAGACCCATGCGAGGCTTTCACCCCTGGGCTGCCACCCACACATATACAAATTACTTCATTTAGTTTCTTTAATCTTTGAGATTGTTACTTTGGTGGTTGTAATCTTTATTGAGCTCAAAACTATGGACCAGTAGTAGAAGACATGTGAATATGCACTTAAGGCAGTAACTGTCACGCCTCAAATTACATTTAGACGGACAGGCACTCGATGCCCTAAAGGCCCGAGAGAACCGGCTTATAACCTGTGATTCATCATGCATATAACTATGACAATTAAGAAGCTTTGACTATAGATAAGCTGCCTGAATAACAAGACCAACATAGATAGGCCCAAAACTTATGTACACGATCTGGCCATTGAGGCCACAACTGTTAAGAGCAAAGACATAACTAAGTTTTACTTTAACATTGGTCTACAAAGCCTCTACAAGATAGACAAACTTAGTTTAGGTCGGGACAGGGCCCCGTCTTACCCTTAACTATACAATACCCAAAATATATACCAAAGACTCGGTAAAGGCCCGAATCAACCTGGAGCTCACCAACAGCAGTCGAGTGTCCTGTGCTCCTACTGGGGAGGTCTACTAGCCAGAGTACATGTGCCTGCGGCATGAAATGCAGCATCCCCATGAGGGACGTCAGTACGAGAGAATGTACTGAATATGTAAGGCAAAAAGTAAACCATATGTAAACAAGAGCTCAAATAGAATAAGGTATCAGTGCATAAACATGTAAATAAGAACAGAAGATCACATTCGCTTACACTTGCGAAATCATGTATATTACGTTCTTTGGTTACTCTTCTTTGCTTTATGATCATTGTAAGGCATGTAATACACGTGACCAACTGATCAGTGGTAGAAGAGAAGTCCCATGCTAGGCAATTTAACCCCTGGGATGCTGCCCTCATAAATATACAAATTGGGATCGACCCATGCTAGGCTTTCGCCCCTAGGCTGCCACCCATAAGTAAACAAATAGGGATCGACCCATGCTAGGCTTTCACCCCTGGGCTGCCACCCACACATATACAGATTACTTCATTTAGTTTCTTTAATCTTTGAGATTGTTACTTTGGTGGTTGTAACCTTTATTGAGCTCAAAACTATGGACCAGTAGTAGAAGACATGTGGACATGCACTTAAGGAAGTAACAATGATATAAGGAACAAACGTAACATCAACGTACTGTTTAGGAGCTTATATGATACAATGAACCTCATTTGGCTTAGAGAATAACTCACAAAGCTTGCTGTTGAAAGTACCTTTACTAGGAAACTCACTTCGTTGGTAACAACACAAATATAAGAGTTCATGCCAAGGAATATGAAACTGAGAAACATTACATACCTTGTTGTGTAACTCGGATATTACAACGAATTAAGCTTCCCTCTTTCAGATTATTTATCTACAATGAAATACGTGGCAAAACTAGTATTAGTAGCTAGTTAACTAATTTGGGCTACTTGATCCCACTAAATCAGTAACTAGGCAGTACGCTCGTAATTGATCAAACCAAGAGTGTTCCTTTCACCTCTTCGCTTCTAAACATATCTACATACTGTACGACCTTCTCATAAGGTCCCTTGAAACTCTTCCGACTTCACAACATATACCAAATAACATACAAAGGTGTGCAGGCAGCAAGTTAACATAACACCCAATTAAGTGGTGTATTACCACACACTCCTTCCATACTTCAATACAATTTCACACACCCTTTTACAAGTTCAACCAAGCTGTCCTAAATATATACACATAAAACCGCTCCTAAAACAATCCCAAACATCCTTAAACATAATAAGAAAGTATTTTAACTCAAGGATTCCAATCACTACCCTATGGTTCTTGACACAAACACATACAGAATTCTCCATCAAACTTGCATATAAAAAGGGGTAAAAATAGGCAGTAACTTTACCTTAAATTCTGAAAATCTGTCCTCCTAACTTGTACTTCTTCAAGAGCTTGAACTCCCCTTCAACTTAGATTGAAAAGAGGGAGAATACTTAAGAACCCTAATGGTATTTTATGGCTGCTATGTGAAGCTAAGAGAGAGAGAAAGAAAGAACTTCTAAAATCTATTTTTTTTCAAGTTAAAATGAGTGAAATGAGCTGGTCCTAACCCCTTTAAAGGGGGGCTGCTTTGGCCGACTTTCCTTGCTCATTTTGAGCCACAAAATGTCAAGAAGGTGATACACCTACTTGGCCATTTAACATGGGCTTTGTTGGACTTAACCTTATTGGGCCTTGGCTGCCAATTCTTCCCCTTTCTTTCACTTCTTTGGGCCAGAATTTATTCAAGTGGGTGATGGGTGTACTTGGCCCTCTAAGCTAGTCAAAATAGTCTTAGTAGGTGATGACCTACTTAGTTCTTTAGGCTGGTCAATAAGTCAAAGTAGGTGATGCACCTACTTGTCACCTACTAGCTTAGTTAAGTCAAGCAAGCAGCTCACTTATTTTATTCTATTTTCTAATTTCTAATCCCTTTTGCTTTAACTTAACACTTCACCCTAAATATTTTACTCAAATACAACCTTACCATCTCGATTTTAAATACTTTTGTCGAGGTTAACTTGGCCGTTTACGTGCTGAACTGAATGGGGCATTACAGCACCTCCCAATACACATTAAACTATCACTGCTCATATAAGAAACTCGGTCCCTCACCTATATGACAAGGCTATATCAAGTGATATATGAATAGGACTAGTATATGCGGAATACGGGATGTTACATCTTCCCCTTCTTAGGAACATTCGTCCTCGAATGATATTAAAGTTAACCAGCCCAAACAAGCTCAAGCCTAAGTTAAGTACCACTATTAGACAGATAATATATATAGACTTATACTTACTCGTTAATGCCTCAACTCGACACTTCCACCTTTCTCATTGGTCTGAAATAGATGAGGATACTTGGATTTCATCGCTTCTTCCGCTTCCCATGTAACTTCTTCTACTTGTTGGTTTCTCCACAGTACTTTTACGGAAGCTACTTCCTTATTTCTTAGCCTCTTAACTTGGCGATCCAGAATAGCAATGGGTACTTCTTCATAAGTGAGATCTGCCATAACTTGTACATCTTCAATAGGAGTAATACGAGATGGGTCACCTATACACTTTCGAAGCATTGAGACATGAAATACCGGATGGACTGTTGAAAGCTCTTGGGGTAGCTCTAACTCATATGCGACTTGGCCAACTCTTCGAATAATATTATATGGCCCTATATAGCGTGGACTGAACTTTCCCTTTTTACCAAATCTCATCACCCCTTTCATTGGTGACACCTTCAAAAATACCCAATCTCCTATAGCAAACTCCAGCCCTCTTCTTCTAATATCTGCGTATGATTTGTATCGACTTTGAGCCGTTGCCAGCCGCTGTTGTATCACCTTAACTTTTTCCATAGCTTGATGAACAAGATCTGGCCCAAATAAGGTAGTTTCACCCACTTTAAACCATCCGATTGGTGATCTACACTTCCTCCCATATAAAGCTTCATAAGGTGCCATTTTGATACTTGAATGGTAGCTATTGTTGTAAGAAAACTCAATAAGTGGTAAATGGTCATCCCAGCTACCTTTAAAGTCCAATACACAAGCTCGTAACATATCCTCAAGTGTTTGGATTGTACGTTCTGTCTGACCATCCGTTTGAGGGTGAAAGGCCGTACTTAAATTCACTTGTGTTCCCAAACTCTTCTGAAATGATTTCCAAAAATTCGCGGTGAATTGAGCTCCCCTATCAGATATAATAGAGATTGGGATTCCATGTAGCCGAACTATCTCTTTAATATACAACCTTGCATACTCTTCAACTGTATAAGTAGCCTTAACCGGCAAGAAGTGGGCTGATTTGGTGAGTCTATCAACTATCACCCCTATGGAGTCAAACTTCCGAAATGAGCGAGGCAGACCAGTGACAAAATCCATGTTGATCATGTCCCACTTCCAAATTGGAAGGTCTATATGTTGCATATAACCTCCAGGCTTTTGGTGCTCTACTTTAACTTGTTGACAATTTGGAAATTTAGAAACAAATTCTGCAATGTTCTTCTTCATGTCACTCCACCAATACACTCCTTTCAAGTCATGATACATTTTAGTTGAGCCCGGATGGATAGAATATCTTGAATGATGTGCTTCTGTCATAATTCTCTCCCTTAGTCCATCTATATTAGGCACACACAATCTGTGTTGGCACTGGAGTACTTTGTTTTGCGTAAGCTCAAATGCCCTTGTCACCCCTTTTTGTACATTCTCCTTAAGCTGTAATAAAATAGGATCCTTATATTGCTTCTCTTTTACTTCGACTACTAATGAGGATTCTGCTGCATTTTGCACAATAATCCTTTCATCTTGAGATTCAAGAAGGCGAACCCCCAAGCTAGCTAGTTGGTATAGATCCTTAGCTATTCTTTTTCTTTCCATGGACTGCCCATAGGTGTTTGCCATTGTCCTACGACTTAAAGCATCGGCCACCACATTTGCTTTCCCCGGATGATACAAGATATCAACATCATAATCTTTTAATAACTCAAGCCATCTTCGCTGCCTCAGATTCAGATCCTTCTGCTTAAAGATATATTGCAAGCTTTTATGGTCCGTATATATGTCAACATGAACCCCATACAAGTAGTGGCGCCATATCTTTAAAGCAAATACAACCGCTGCTAGCTCTAGGTCAGGGGTTGGATAATTTTTCTCATGTGGCCGCAACTGTCTTGAGGCATAAGCTATTACTTTACCATGCTGCATCAATACGCATCCTAAGCCCACTCCCGATGCATCACAATACACTGCATACCCTTCTATGCCTTCTGGAAGTACCAATATAGGTGTAGAAGTCAACTTTTTTTTCAGCTCTTGGAAGCTTCTTTCGCATGCATCGCTCCATTGGAACTTGGCTGCCTTGTGTGTTAGCTTTGTTAAGGGTGCAGAAATAGAGGAAAATCCCTCAACAAACCTTCTATAATAACCTGCCAACCCAAGGAAACTACGAACCTCTGTAGGTGTTGTAGGTCTTGGCCAGTTCTTCACGGCTTCTATCTTTTGAGTATCAACCCTTATTCCTTCATCAGAGACAATATGACCCAAGAATGCCATAGATTTTAACAAAATTCACATTTAGAAAACTTTGCATATAGCTTACGATCACGAAGAACCTGTAACACCTGCCATAAGTGATTAGCATGGTCCTCCTTTGATCTTGAATAGACCAAGATATCATCTATGAATACAATCACAAACACGTCCAAGAATGGCTTGAACACCCTATTCATCAGATCCATAAAAGCTGCTGGTGCATTTGGTAGCCCAAATGACATAACTAAAAATTCAAAATGACCATACCGTGTTCGGAAAGCTGTCTTGGGTATATCTTTCTCTTTGACTTTTACTTGATGATAACCCGACTTCAAATCAATCTTCGAGAAACACTTAGCACCCTGTAACTGGTCAAACAAATCATCAATCCTAGGAAGGGGATATTTGTTCTTAATTGTCACCTTATTCAACTGCCGATCGTCAATACACATTCTCAATGAGCCATCTTTCTTACGTACAAATAAAACCGGTGCTCCCCAAGGGGATATACTAGGCTTTATGAATCCCTTTTCTAACAAATCTTTTAATTGCTCCTTCAATTCTCATAATTCTGCCGGGGCCATCCTATATGGAGGGATGGAGATGGATTGAGTACCTGGAATCACATCAATACCAAAC